>NW_020769319.1:4416053-4440766 GCF_900518735.1 Pseudonaja textilis | reverse complement strand
ACAAAGCTGTACAAGAACTTGCAGAATATGATGGATATATTACCACAGGATGGAACAACCCAAAAATCTCTTCCATCAGATCCCAATCCTGGGATTCTGCTAAATATACTGGTACTCTAGTCCAAAATCAATTCGTTTGAACTGACACATGAAAAAATAAGGATATTTATCTCCTTTTTTCTTTTACCATACATATAAATCTCATGCCCCAATGTACAGGTCACTTCCCAGATTAAACCAAAGTCTAAAATCCTTATTAGAGAAAGTTGATGTGAATGAAGAAGACTGCATTTCAACTGGCTGTATGCCAAATCCAGTGATGTGCTGGAACTGGCTTATCCCAGCTAATGTGAATTGATTGCTACATTTTCTGGAACTACTCGCCTAATCTGTTGATTATCTGTTCCTCAGATAGCTATAGACCACAGCCACAACAATGGAGCCAGTCAAGCCAGTTCTTCAATATTTACCAGCACACCACTTGCTTAAAACTGAAAAAGATTAACAGTTTTTTTCTCTCTCTCTCTCTATTCTTCATGATCTTAGGCTAAAATAGGCTTAGTAAATGATACCCAACATGTAGGTTTTCTTCTAAAGCCATCCTTTTAAGATAGACAAAATATGCCATGGCCTTTTATGATTCTATGCAGGCCTGTTTTCTTCAGACAGCCTGGAAGCATAAACCTTTCTATTGCAAAGGATCCAGGTGGACTGAGAGAGACAAAAACGAAAAACAAGTATTGCGCAGGTTCAGTATGCCAAAAGCAATGTTATGCCACATTGCTTATGTGTCACATGTGTGTAAGTGTTCAAACAAAACATTAGAAAACTAAAAATAGTCAGCATCTGCCAGGACAAACTCTGGTCAGAAAACTTCTTAGTCAGCTCACTGAAAATGACACAGTTTAGTGAGACTTGACAGTAATTACACACTATGAAGCTCGAAATCAAAGTATTTCCTTCTCTCTCTTTTTCCCTTCTGTACTCCTTCCTTCTAGTTTTTGGTAGACAGCTTTTGGAAATGAAATCTGCAGAGAAGAAGCCTTTGTCTGTGACTGAAGCTGACATCAAACACAGGTCAGGACCAGAAATTGACTTCTGTGCAATCCCACATGGTGAAGGAAGAGATGAGGTAGGCGATCATCCCAAAGGATCCTCCTCAACACTCCTACAGAATCAATCCTAGACCAATTAAACCTTTCTAACATCAAGAGAAAATGCTGCAGTCACAAGGCTGCCTTTTCTGAAGAATGCAAGGCAAGTACTAAATGAGGAGAGTAAATCATGTTTTACACTGTCCTCAATCTTATCTGTGGACCACAGATAAATTGGAAAATAGGATCACAACCTATTTTCTGCCCCCTTTTCTATTACATACAAACATGTAAAAAATTAATTCAGGAATTAATGAAGAGTTATATTTCTGCCCTTTTGATAGAAGACTGGCTTTTACTTAAAATATGGAATTTTCAGATATAATTTTCTCCCCAAATAATTTATGGCAGGGAATACAATTTCTAGTTTATGACTAGAAAAGTCTGTAGATATTTTTTAAAGTGAATAATTGACTCAGAGCTGCTCCTCAAGTGAACAGACTGAGACAGTTGTTTCAATGTATTTATATTTATTAAATTTGCATCCTGGTATTGCTCAAGGAGCTCCAAGTGGAATATATAACAATTCTCGTCCATTTTTTTTTCTTCCACAGCAATAAGCTGGTGATATAGATTGGGCTGAGAAAAAATGCCTGTCTGAAGTCACCCAACAAGTTTCCATAACTGGATTTTTCTAAGCACAGTCCAGTATTTGGAGATGATGGTGGTGGTGATGGTGATGAGAATTGCTTTCAAATTTTTCTCCTTGTTATATCAAATTAATGACAGTAAGTTTTGTATCTTACTTTTGTTGGGTGAACCTCAGATTGGCTCTCCCTCAGATTATAAAATATCTTGAACCAACTACAACTGGAATCTGAATATAATTTTGTTCATCAGGGGAATGTTTAATATCTAGTCATAGTTCTTGGATATCAAGTAGACCCAGGCAGGAAATTTAGAGAAATAATTATTCACCAGCAGCTATCAAGAAAAAGGGGTGACAGTGATAGATCCTTCTGCTCTGGTCCATATCAAATCCATCACTATACTGCCCATTTTTAAATTAATATTATATTCTTAAAGCATGAATATAAGGCTTTGTTCATCAACAAATGAATGAATAATTGGATGGATGAAACCATTAAAGTGATTTAATGAAACCAAAACTATAGTGTTGTAGATTGAGCAATGAGAGGCTAGACCAGGGCATGAATGCAACAAGACTTTATTTGGGAAATAAAGGACTGGACGTGTCAGCTCCGCCTAGAGCAGGCTTCCAACGAACAGCGGCTGACCGAACCCTGCAGCTGGCTTTTATAGCTGGCTGTCGACGGAAGTCAGCCAATGAGGGGCAGCAAACGCCCCTGCAGCTTGAACGGACCTGGGTGGGAACTTTGGCAAGTTCCAGGGACATAACACCCCTTCCCCCCAGATGCGAACACGCATAGTCATTTAAATAAGTGGGTGGTCTGTGCTGGCGTCCCGAGCGTCGTAACTCAGGCGAGTTACCAAGTGTCTCAGAGTTAGAAGAAACAGGTAGTGTTGGTGATGGAGTGCGGACTCGCTCAGAGGTCTGAGCTGGTACCGGTGAAGTGCTTCTGGCCGGCGATGTCGCGGCTCCATCAGATGGTTCCAGCGGGGGACCCATCGGGCAGTCTCGGTCTACTGCCTGCTCCCTATGCTCGGGTGATGGTGGCGAAGAGCCTCTGAAATGGTCTCCGATGAGAGTTTGGTGTGGCACCTGGGGACTGACCTGTGCCCACGACCCAGCACTAGCGGGGGTACCCTGGCGCTTCCTTAGCTGGTCCAGGTGCCTTCTCCAGATGCGGCCGTCTTCCAGCTGGACTCGGTACGACCTGGGACCGGTGATGGCTACAATCTCCCCTGGAATCCATAGTGGGTCACCGGCGTAGTTCCTCGCAAAGACATGTTCCTGCAAGACAAAATCTCTGACCCCCGTTATTGAAGCAAGAGGGGTGTCAGGGCAATAGTGAGGGTGGAGCCTATCCAACACAGTTCTTAGGCATCTACCCATCAGGAGTTCAGCTGGGGATTTGTTGGTGACCATGCATGGGGTTGAGTGTTGGCTTAGTAAGAAACGGGAGAGTCTGTGGTGCCAGTCTTCTTTGCTGAATCTGGCTAACGCTTCTTTTGTGGACCTAACGGCTCTCTCTGCCAATCCGTTGCTGGCAGGATGAAAGAGGGCCGTGAAGATGTGTCGGATGCCAAGATTGGAGGCAAAGCGGCTGAATTCTGTTGAGGCAAACTGGGGGCCATTATCCGAAACTATAGTATCTGGTAGACCATGTGTCACGAATAGACGGGTCAAGGCCTTGGTAACTGCTTGTGTGGTGGTCGTGGATAGTTGGGCCACATCGATCCATTTAGAGTATGAATCCACGACCACCAGGAAGGTTTTGCCGTGTATTGGGCCGGCTAAGTCAATGTGGAGTCTTGACCAAGGCGCGTTGGCGCTCTCCCACTTTGTGGGGGTGGTGACTGGAGGGGATGGTCTGGATTCCTGATAGGGTTGGCAAGAGCTTACCCACTTTACGATGTCATCGTCCAAACCAGGCCACCAGACGTAACTACGAGCTAGTGCCTTCATTCGGACGATGCCCGGGTGGCCCTCGTGCAGTGCCTCTAGGACTGGCGTGCGAAGTGAGGCCGGGATGACGACTCTGGTGCCCCACAACAGGCAGCCCTGCAAGCTAGATAGTTCCTGTTGACGGGTCTTAAAAGGTGTGAACTCGGTTGCAAGGTTAGTGCCCGGCCACCCCCTCCTCACCCAGTCCAGTACCTGGGCGATTGTTTTGTCAGCCTTGGATTTGGTGGCGATGTCGAGGGCGGTGACAGGAAGGTCGAGGTCGGTGACATCGAAGGTGGCATGGACAGGGGCCGGATCCTCAGCTGGAGCAGGCAGGGGGCAGTGGCTGAGGGCATCTGCGTGGCTTAACATTTTCCCTGGGCGGTGGATGAGCTTGTATGAGTATGCCGCCAGGAACAAGGTCCATCTCGTCATCCTGGGAGACAGCACTTGGGGAGTCTGCTTGTCTCCGGAGAGAAGACCCAGGAGAGGTTTGTGGTCTGTGATCAGTTCGAACTTGTGGCCAAAAAGGAATTCATGAAATTTCTTTACCGCTGCGACTGCGGCTAAAGCCTCCTTATCAATTTGGCTGTAATTACGCTCTGTTGCTGAGAGCGTTCTGGAAAAGAAAGCGATTGGTGCCTCGGAGCCGTTGGGTAGTCTGTGGCTTAAGACAGCTCCAATCCCAAAAGGGGATGCATCAGCTGCTAGTACTAATGGAAGACGTGGGTCAAATTGTATCAGAACTGCGTCTGATGTGAGCAGTGATTTGACTGCGCGAAAGGCGGTGTCTTCCTTGTGTCCCCAATGCCAAGGTGATTTTTTATCTAAGAGTCTGTGTAAAGGCTCTGCTACTGACGCTTTGTGAGGTAGGAATGACGCATAGAAGTTTAATAATCCCAAAAAGGCTTGTAGCTCAGCTTTAGTGGTTGGCGTGGGTGCCTCATGGATTGCCTTGACTTTGGATTCTAGGGGGTGGATGCCTGAGGCGTCAATTTTATAGCCCAGAAAGTCCACCTGTCTAGTGGCAATGGCACATTTCTCCTTTTTTAATTTGAGGCCATGCTGTCTGAACCTGTCTAACACTGCTCTGACTCTCTGGAAGAGTTGGGGTCTGTCCCTGGCTGAGACCAATATGTCGTCGAAGTAGGGTACTACACCAGGGAGGCCTTGTAGTATTCGCTCCATGAGGGATTGGAAAATGCCAGGGGCAACACTCACGCCAAATTGGAGACGCCTGCACCGGAAAGCACCCCTGTGAGTCACAATAGTTTGTAATTCGGCTGTTTGGTTGTCAACAGGGAACTGTTGATACGCTTGTGACATGTCCAATTTGGCGAAAATGTTGCCCGGCTCAAAAGTGTGCAGTAAATGTTGAATGACCGGGACTGGGTAAGCGCTAACTTGTAGAAAGCGGTTAATTGTTGTTTTGTAATCAGAACAAATTCTCAGACTGCCGTCGTTTTTGAGGGGTGTGACAATTGGTGTCTCCCATTTGGCAAAGTCTGTGGGTTCAATGACCCCTTGCTTTAATAATTTGTCCAGTTCCGCATCCAGTTTAGGCCGAATGGCAAATGGAACCCTACGTGGTTTCAGTCGGATGGGAACTGCTTGGGGGTCAACTGCAAATGAGATGGGGGTACCGTTATAACACCCCAGCTCATCACTGAATACGTCAGAGTAGTCAGTGAATAAGGAGTCAGTGTCAGAAGCTGAGACAGCATGAACTCCTGTTACCCCTAGGCCGAGGTAGGGGAACCAATCAAGCCCCAGGAGACTAGGGAGGTTGCCGTTAACTACCACTAGAGGCAGGTGGCCTTTGAAAGCTTTAAAATTAACAAGGAACTTGCCTTTGCCGAGTACTGGAATGTCCTTCCCTTGATAGTCTCTCAAGGTGAGCTGGCACTTCTGGAGTTGGTTTCTGGATAGTCTGGGCTGAATCTTCTGGAGTGTGCTCCAAGAGATGATTGAGAGCGCTGACCCCGTGTCAACCTCCATACGACAAGGTTTACCTTCTAATAAAATGGAGAGCGTGATTTTACTAATAGAATGACAGGTGTGGTTAGCATGGTAGCAAGTGTGACAATTTAGTACTTGCCTTTGGGGTCTAGAATGGGAAAAGGAAGGAACCCTTTGTGCTGAGTTGTGTGCGGCCTGGCAGACTCTGGCGATGTGGCCTTTTTTGTGGCAATTGTTGCAGGTGGCACCTTTGAATTTGCACGAAGCTCTCGAGTGAGGTCCGCCACAGGATAGGCACAGGATGATGTGTTTGGGTGCACTGTTGCTTTCTTGCCTGGTTCCTACCTGTGGTTGCTTGGCATGAGCGAGGCGGTGGATGTCTGTTTGATCGTTGGGATCATCTTCGTTGACCACCTCTTCTGAGTGGATGGTGGCACAGCTTTGTTTGGGAACGGAACCTTGAATCTCGGTGGCTGACTGGGTTGCCAGTTTTGCAGCCAAGGCTTCCTCGACGGCCTGGGAGAGGTTGAGATCCTTCCTGGCAAGCAGTCGCCTTTGGAGGTGAAGGTCCTTGACCCCGCAGATGAGCTGGTCGAGGAGCATGTCATCTAAGTAGTTCCCGAACCCGCAGTGGAGAGCTGCAGTCCTCAAGGCGGCCATGTACTGGTTGATGGTTTCCCTTTCAGCTTGCTTCCTCATCCGGAAGGTGAAACGCCTCGCGATCTGTGAGGGCCTGGGGGAGTAATGATTGGTGAGGATCTCCAGCAATTCTGCCCAGGGAACATTTTTTAACTCACGTGGAGCGACAAGTGCTGTGGCGGTATCAAAAACGATGGCTCCACAATAACTGAGGAAGAATGACTTCTTCCTGTGTTCTCCTGCATCAGCCAGACCAATGGCATCGATGTAGTGGTTAAAACGATTTTTGTATGATTCCCACTTCTCCTCATCAGGCTTGAACGGTGGGAAGGCTGGGTTGGAGTTCATGTTGCGAACTTCAGCTGGTTACACAGCTGTGAAATCTCTCTGGGAAGGAAAAAATGACCCTGTGCGCTCTAGGTGATTGTAGTGGCTGCCATTTGCAGCGTTTTGCCAGACTAGTGACTTCAGCTCTTGAGAGGCTCCACTGAACCTCTCTGCTCTCTCTGGGCTAACGCTTGTGGCTCAGGCTGCAACGACTGTTGGCAGTGTTATTTGAATTTCGCGCTCCTGGAGAGCGTTGGCGGTAGTAGCTGGCCGCCTCTGACAGTGATTCGAATCTCGCGCCCTGCGTTGGCGTCAGAGACTCATGGAATGACAGCACCGCGCTGTATTCCGACTCGAATTCAAACGACAGCTGTTTGAATTTTGCGCCCTTTTGAGCTGAGCGGCTGCGGCTCACAGCGTTTCACTTTCCCCTGTAGCTTGCTAACCGAGCGGCTACAGACGCTCTTCCTTTCGCTTTTGCTGACCGAGCTCTCCGGCGGCGCGGCTGCGGCTCAGCAATAAAGTGATTTCAGTTGTTGCAGATTGCCTCTGGTAGCCATCCCATCCTCGTTGCCAGTGTTGTAGATTGAGCAATGAGAGGCTAGACCGGGGCATGAATGCAACAAGACTTTATTTGGGAAATAAAGGACTGGACGTGTCAGCTCCGCCTAGAGCAGGCTTCCAACGAACAGCAGCTGACCGAACCCTGCAGCTGGCTTTTATAGCCGGCTGTCGAGGGAAGTCAGCCAATGAGGGGCAGCAAATGCCCCCGCAGCTTGAACGGACCTGGGTGGGAACTTTGGCAAGTTCCAGGGACATAACATATAGGTTTCCTACTTTCCTATTCTTTGAGGCAGAAAGAGGAAAATAATAATAAAAGCAAGGTGACTGAAAATATTTTCTCTAAAAAATAAAGGATTTGTCTACAACAAAGTGTGTTGTGAATGAAATATATTCTGTTTCAACCTACAGACAGACTTAATTCTCCTAATCAGCCAATTTTGGCACTTGATGGATGTACCATTTTTATACATATTACTAAACACATTTTTATAGCTAGTTAAGGTGGGACTGAAATCATACCACCTCTGCTAAGGTTAAGATTAGAGCTGCCTTATCTGAGCTACAGGAATCCAGCCAACCAGTAGACAGCAGAAAAGAGAGCTCAACATCTTTTGTCTGCCATCTAATAGTAGCATGGAATTTTGCAGTTGTTTACTGTAGCCTAGACTTTGTACAGAAGACAAAGATATAGGCAGGCATAGGAGACAAAAAAATAAAGTTACCTTTGGGGGAAATCTGGTAAAAAATATTCCGTGATAACAAAACAGAGCATGACAGCCGCTTAGTATTGAATGGCTCAATGTTTCTGAACCTCAGTAACTTTAAGATATGTAACTGGGGAATTCTAGGAGTTGAACTCCATACATCTTAAAGTTGCTGAGACTAAGAAATACTGAATGGAATGATTAAATGGAAAATAATTGACAACCAAATATAAAGGAAATAAAGTAGTTAAGAAAAAGCAGAAATGTAAACATAAATAATTCCATTAATATGGATTTTTTTAAGTACTGTTGGAACTACTAGTCCACAGGAATGCTGATATACCACCTGCTTATCCACTACTTAGGAGATGAATGTGAAGAGGCACAAGGAAACAATAATCAATGACTTAATATCCAGCCATAACTCCCTTTTTTATGATCCTGTATTTCCTTAATTCAGGATACAGTCAGAGTGGCTAGATGGAGTTTAGCATTTACTGGGTGGATGTCTAATTAACAACTAAAAGCTACACACAATCAGGCACTGTATAATTGTAGAACAGACCAGTGCACATATTCTGGATACACAACCCTGAAAGCTTGGAAGAATAAAAGTGACTCAGATTAGATCCTACAAGTTTACATATTTGTTATATAATGTTGAGTCATATACATGATGAAACTTTTTTTCCCAGAGGAAGAGAAATTCCTAAAATCTGGGGATTTGGGCTTAGCAGACAAGCATGACTAGTACATCCTACAAAGGTTTCTTCAATCACATTTGCCTACCACTAAGAGAAATAAAGTTGTTTTCAGAGCCCCATAAGCCAACTTAGACTGTATTGTACTAGTCCCCTGTATTAGTCCCCTGCCCTTCAGGAGATCTGCTTTTTCAATTGCCACATTCAAATCTGAGAGTCATTTCCTGCATCTTTTGGATAATTGAAGTGATACTATGTTGGCAACTTGGTCCATAAAGCTAATAACAAACCTATAACTCTGAACAACTCTATAACTTTTTGTTGCTGAGCACCAGATTAGCATTTTAGAGCTGCTACAGATAGTTTTCAAGGTTTATAAAATGGAATGTCTACCGGGATTTTATTAATAGCTAGAGGATGACCAGCTTATCCTAGTAATTTCATCTGTACAACAAGGATGAGCAAGAGAATTGAAAACATGTACAAATTGTATTATAAAACTCCATGCAGTGTCACTGTGTATTATTTTATTTATTCAAAGAGTAGTTATAGAAAACAAATTTACCAATGTGACCTTTCATGCTGATATAAATACAAGATTTATTAGTTGTTATTGAAAACTTCAGGCATTATTCACTATTGAAAGAAAAATAAAATGAATAATTTTATACTGGCAGTAGATACAGCAAATGATTTCTCTGTGGTATAGCTTGTTATTCCATAATAAAGGAAGTGATTTACAGAGTCCATTGTTGTCTGAATGTGCGAGGAAGAATGAAACATTTCCCAATATATATATATTTGTGTGCCATTTCCTGATATGTGATAGTAAAGCAATTATATGCCATTTGTGAACATCCATTAACTGTAGATGGGAAGATATGTACCTCACTGGTATGCTTAAATGAAAGGCCTCTGTTTCCTGTTTATCTCTGTGTTACTTGCTCATATATCAAGTAATGTTGCATAGTTCCTTCGTGTCTAGTAACGGGGGTGGGGTGGGGGGAATGAGAGAAAGACAGAGAGAGGGGGAGGGAGCGAAGGAGGGTAGAGAGAAAGAGAATGGCCATTGGCTACAAGTAAGGAAATTAAGATTGAATTCTGTAAACTGCCATGAAGTAAATCTGATGCTATTGGATTAGTTATGCTCTCTCACATTTTAGTTTTCTCACAAGGCAAATATGAATATACCATATTTTTTTTATGTTTGTGGAATAAATAAAAAATCTACTTAAAGAAAAGCCTTATATAAGATCTAAACTTTCATGATGTTTTCTTCCTTCTTTAGCTGCATCTTCTAGGGGTGTTTTTTTAAAAAAAAAATTATTCTGCTTTTTCCAAGGCAACAAGCAGCCAAAAGATAAAATAACATTAGTTTCAAAATTAAAAGCATTATGTCCCTGGAGTTATTATCCTTTTACTTTTTCAATCTGGTAAACAATTGAGTAACAATTTAGACAATTTCCTAGATAAAATGATACAACTCTTTGGTTTCAACAGCAGCATATTAGTAAGTAATCTAAAGAAACAGTGTTTGAACTGCTAAGCTTTTAGGAAATGTATGTAGGCATCTATCATTTCCAGAATGAAGTGAGTAATGCCTCTTTGCAAAACATTCAGAACATTTAATCAATTGTTGTCCTGTTCCCTTTACTATTTGATAGTTTATTTGGAATTTCTATCTTTAAAATGTTAAGAAAGGGCACATGATAGATAGCAGGTCTGTCATTTCTATAACTTTGGAAGTTCTGGCAGTCAAATGTTCACTTTCTTCTTACTGCATCCTACATTACAAGTTTTCCTCAACTTACAACAGTTCATTTAATGACCGTTCAAAAATACAACAGCACTGAAAAAAGTGATTAAACAAAAGAAAAATGCATCTATGTTTATAGGAGTATATTTGTGGGTCTTACATGAAGTTAGGAGCCGTCAATTTGGATAACCAATGTTATAGGGGCTTCTTTGTGCCTAAAACTACATGTTTGTAGTAGAAAGTTCAACTAGATAGTTAGAATGTTGGAGGATTTTGAAACAGGGCAGGCAAGGAAACAGACTCACAAGGAATATTGAAATAAGATATAGTAACAGAATCTTGAAAACCTATGTTTCTCCTTTTTTCATTCTTTTACCAAAGAGAGTAAAGGCAGAATCATTTTCTTTCTAAAGTTATCTTCTTTTCCTGGATTTAAGGAATATTTTACCATCTATTGCATTCCTTATTCAGGGTCAATTCTGTGGTTCTCTATCATTTACTATAACTTTGGGATACATAAAGCTCCAAGAACTAGTCTTATTTGAAGATGAAAGACAGAAATTGATATAGTGAGGGATATGATTGTGGAAAATATTCAGTGGCTGCAGCAACTTCTTTAAAACTCTTTCTCCAGTTTTCATACTTCTGAGCTTCTTCTCTCAGTGTCTGCATTCTGCAATATAAACATGAAAGAGGCAAAACCAAAAAAACTAAATTAAGGGAAACACAGAATTCACTGAGTTTGAATATCAGCTTAATATTTCTTTCCTTCCGGCTTTTTAGCTTCTCACAAATGTTAAATGCAGAGAATATGAGCAAAGATCACCTGAGGAGAGATTTGAAATACCAGCAATATTATGAGGCTGACCATTTGTCATTTCTAGACATTTTCCATTGTGTGTATTTTGTTACTTATGATTACAGTACAGTTAAGCATTTATAGGTCATTTTTCACATGCAAAGGCTTTATTGTCCATTTTTCACTCTTAAAATATGCTTCTTATGCCATTTTGCATGTGGCAAATTGGGCACAAGATAATTTCCCTAAGGCGATGCAATGAGCCTATGATTAAATAGGTATTTCAGTGCTGTACCACCTTCCTGGGATCAAAGTCTATTTACTGGGGATATTGTTTCTCAGTTGTTAAGAAAAGTAATGCCTTGAATACTGAACAAGAGAGAACAGCTTGCTTTAAGTTTATTTTTACAGTCTTTTAGAAATTCTAATTGCTCATGCACATTTAATATTGTTGATTGTTTTCCTAAAATCATTGGAAATAATGAAAAAAATGGAATTTCATACAGACTTTAATATAACTTGCAAAATATGCATATTATCTAAACTGAGGATGTAAGAATTGTCCCAATGTATAGGACTTCTGGTTATCTATAGTCTGCATGGTACACAAGAGCTTATCTGTAGTCTTATCATATAATATAATTTTAATAAATCATATATATATATATATATATATATATATATTATATGGATCTTTGGTTATTCGGGTTTTCTCCCACTTAAGATTGGCAATATCTAGGCAACGTTTCGATGAAGTCTCATTCATCATCTTCAGGCTTCTTTCTTCGGCTCTGTGCTTCTCAGAGTGATGTGAGATTGCAGCTGCTGCTTCCTTTTAACTGCTAGTGGGGGTGTGACTTGATTGGGTGGGGGCTTGGCTATGTTCTGATTGGGTGGGGGTGTGTTCTCATTGATAGGGGGTTTGGCTGTGTTCTGATTGGTTGGGGGGATTGGCCGTGTTCTGATTGGCTGGAGGCGTGTTCTGTTCAGGTGGGGGCTTGGTTGTGCTCAGGTTAGTCTTAGTTGCTGGGGGATTTGAGTTGGTGAGCTGTGATCTTGCTGTTTGGCTTCGAGTTCGTGGTCGTGCAGCATCTTCATAGTGGGTGTCGGTTTGCTTCATGTATGGCTCGGAGGGGTTTGAAGTGGGTAGTGATGCAGCTGCATTGCGGCTTCTGGTCCGTGGTCATGTCTCATCTTCTGAGTGGGTGTGAGTCTGTTTTCTACATGGAAGTGTGGTGGTGGCATCTTGTGTGGCTCTCATGGGTGTGGGTCTGGTGTCATTCTTCATGTTAGGTACTCGTCTGTTCATGAGGGCGGGTTTCCAAATGGCTGGAAGGCGGGAAGTGTCATCTCGTTTATTCATGCTGTGTGGGCGTTTTTCTATCTCTATGGCTTCTCTGATTATTCTGCTGTTGAAGTGTTCAGTTTTGGCGATAGTTCTGGTATTTTTAAAGTCAATCTCATGTCCTGTGGCTTTGAGGTGTTGGACCAGGGAAGAGGTCATTTCTTCTTTTTTGATTGAGTTCTTATGTTCTTCAATGTGCGCACTTATTCTTCTGTTAGTTTGTCCAATGTATGTGGTAGGGCAGGCAGTGCAGGGGATTTCGTATACTCCTTGGTTTTCAAATTCAATTTTGTCTTTGGGGTTTCTTAGGATGATTGGATATTTTTCTGTTTGTGCCGAATGCCGTTTTAATGTTGTGTTTTTGGAGGATCTTGCTGATTTTGTCTGTGGTGCCTTTTATATATGGGAGAAGGGCTTTGCCGTTTTCTTGTTCTCTGTCTTGGATTTTGGTTGGGGTTTC
Source organism: Pseudonaja textilis (assembly GCF_900518735.1). The sequence goes on along the minus strand of NW_020769319.1, from coordinate 4,427,828 downwards.
TTTTTGGATTAGGTGGGTAATCTTCTTTCTTTGGAATCCATTGGCTGTTAGTACGTTGGTGAGAGTGTGTAGTTCGGTTTTTTTGGTGTTGTTCATCGGCTAAGCATTTTGTTCTGGAGATGAATGTCTCGGCTACGGAATTGATCTGTACTGGGTAGTGGTGTAAGAGTGCATGTAGATAGCAGTTTGTATGTGTTTTCTTCTGGTAGATGGTGTGTCCTAGGGAGCCATTGGATCTTTTGTATACCAAGACATCTAGGAAGGGAAGTTGGTTGTTGGCTTCTGTTTCCATGGTGAATTGTATTTTGGGGTGTAGGCTGTTGAGGTGTGTGAGGAAGTTGTTCAGTTTTTCTTTCCCGTGTGGCCAGATTATGAAGGTGTCATCTACGTATCTGAGCCAGAGTTTGGGTTTGTGGTCGTATTTTTCTAGAGCTTGTGTTTCAAAGTGTTCCAAGTAGAGGTTTGCGATGACAGGTGAGAGGGGTGATCCCATGGGTGCTCCTTCTATTTGTTTGTATTTTTGTCCATTGTAGGTGAAGTATGTATTGGATAGGCAGTGGTTGGTCAGATCTAGGATGTGTTTGGGGGGGGTTGTATTTGTTTTGGATGGCTGTCAAGTCTTCTTTTATTGGCACTTGGGTGAAGAGGGATATGACATCGAAGCTCACTAGTAGGTCGCTGGGTTGTAAGTTTTGTTTCTTTATGATCTCGATGAACTGGAATGAGTTTCTTACGTGTGAGTTGATGGATTCTGCATAGGGCTGTAGTTGTTTGGCGAGAAATTTGGCTAAGTTTTGTAGAGGTGACCCTATGGAGCTGACTATTGGTCTGAGTGGGGTTCCTTCTTTGTGTATCTTGGGGAGACCATAAAGCTTAGGGCATCTAGATGATTTCTCTCTGGGTATGATTCTTTGCTGGATTTCTTCACTGATGGGGGAGGCTTTTATTTTGGATCTGGTGGTTTTTTCTAGGTAGGTGGTGGGGTCTGTCTTTAGGGGTTTGTATGTGGGGTCTTGGAGTAGGTTGGTTAACTTGGTTTGGTAGTCAGATGTGTTCATAACCACTGTCGCGTTGCCCTTGTCTGCTGGTAGGATTATTATGCTGGTGTCTTCTTTCAAGTTAAGTAGTGCAGTTTGTTCTTCTTTGGATAAGTTGCTTTTGGGTGGTTTTCTAGTGCAGAGGATGTTGGTGATTTCGAGTCTGATTCTGTTAGTATCATCAGGGTTGGTTTTGGTCAGGCTGGTTTCAACTCCGCATATGATGGTTTCTGTGGGGATGTGAGAACACACCCCCACCCAATCAGAACACAGCCAAGCCCCCACCCAATCAAGTCACACCCCCACTAGCAGTTAAAAGGAAGCAGCAGCTGCAATCTCACATCACTCTGAGAAGCACAGAGCCGAAGAAAGAAGCCTGAAGATGATGAATGAGACTTCATTGAAATGTTGCCTAGATACTGCCAATCTTACGCGGGAGAAAACCCGAATAACCAAAGATCCACATACAAATACCCGCGAGAACCTCAGAAAACACACACACACACACACGCACACACACACACACACATATATATATAAAATTTCTTTGTTCTGAGCACATTATTAGCTAAATAGATAATCAGCAAATATAAGATTTGCAGAAGGTGATTGTCACTTTTAGTTCCTGATCAGCAGTGGTGGTATTCAACTGGTTCGCACTGATTCACCCAAACTGTTAGCTAATTGCTTATGCAGTTCAGAGAAACAGCTGGAAATAAAGTGCAAGAGGGTTTTCTTTTTAACTCTTTTCACTGCCTTCAGTTAATAGCTTGGGGAAGACAGCCAAGAACCACTTAACAGTTGCAGCTGGAATCTAGTCGACACACACCTTGAATAAATGAACAACAGAAACTAATAAGATTAGGGCAGGGAAATATGGTCATGAAGTACAGTATTATTTATCTTACATTTATATAACCAGGCAACATTTATATTAGAATACTGAAGGGTTTTGGATAACTGATCAAATCTGTGTTTGAGAAAATTTGGAAACTACAGGATGGGAAAATACAAAATTTTTCCTTTAGAAAACAGAAATCAAATGCACAAATATAAAATGGGTCATCCTTGATTTTTTAATGTTGTTCAGGAAGAGATCTTAAAATAGTAATCAAAAGCAAACTGAATATAATATAGCAATGTAACATGACTGACAAAAAGCACAACAAATAAAAAAACCAAACTCAGCATAGCTGATTCTGATTAAATCAATAGAAGCATAATTTTCAAGTTACAGGAAATAATATTTCTAATTTACTCTGTTTTTATAAATATTGCATATAGTTCAAAGGATCATATTTTAAAAGTATTCAGACAAATTAATACAGTTTCACCAAAGTGCAATCAAAATGATTGTGTTACTAAAAATTAACCCATAGAAGGAAAGATTTAAAAAACAGGATCCATTTCACCTTCAGTATAGAACACTAAAGGGTGATATGCTAGCACTCTTCATGTACCTGGAAGGATATCACAAAGAAGAAAATAAAGACTAGTTTTCCACCTTTCTGGCATACAGAACATAAAGTAATGGTTTTGAGTTAAAGAATGAAGTGTGATGAAGCATTTGAGGAAAAGAAATGCTTCATTTTAACAATTTGAGAGTGGAATAATTTATGATATTTGATATGTAGATATGTCTATCTATCTATCTATCTATCTATCTATCTGTCTGTCTGTCTGTCTGTCTGTCTGTCTGTCTGTCTATCTATCTATCTCTCTATGATGGTATAAGAATTCAAACAGAAGTTGGACAGCCATCTGTTGATGTTTTTTTTAAACTGAATTTGTGCATTAAGTATGGAATTACATTAAGTGGACTACTCAGGCACTTTCAACTGTATAACGTTTAAAATTTAATTATGTAATTATTTCATTTATGTTTATATAAATAAGGGCTGCTGTGTACACAGATGTCATCCACTACTATAATTATCATAAATGTTATAACTCATTGCTGACTTCTGCTCATTTGGAGAGGCAAAGTTTATGGTTCACAGATCATGTTTTGGATTCAGCCCTTAAAGAGAATTTGTAGCTTCTCCAAAAATTTTGTGGATTTTATCAGGTTCTTCCTTAAAATCCTTTTCTAAAGCTGGTATCTCATCTAACTGCCCATAATGTGCCATACAGAGTCAAAATTGCATCTAATTTTATAGAGTTGATAAAAATATTTGGATTTGCACAACTTTAAGATATACCATTTCACAAGTATTATAACACAGTAAGTTCTACATGGATATTAGGCCTGCTTTTATTCTGCCCCTAACATCTACATTTTCAGGAAGATGACACCATTCTATGTGAAACATCTTTTAGGATAATGTTTGGCAACCTTAAAAACTTTAAAAGTTGAAATCCACACATCTTAAAGTTACTGAGATTGACAAATACTGTTCTCAAAAATTTAAAACCCTTAATTACTACCGCAATAGACAGTGTTGCTGCAATAAAAATAAGGCACAACTAGTCACAGAAATAATCACTTCCTGTTTAATTTAGAATTTCAGTTCTAAGACATGCTAGCTATCTCATTTTAGGTAATATAAATTTTAATTTCATAATTAGATTTACAATTGTACAGACAAACAAAAGATCATTGTAGTAGTATATGTTACCTTTTTATTAGTGATGTTATCACAACTTCTTAATTTTACCTTGGTGTTCCATTTTTTTTTAAAAAAAAGACAATACTCCATCAAGAAATTGCCAAAGAGCCACCAGAAAACAGATGAACCAAAGAATCTCTAAGACTGTCCCCACCCACACAGACAAGAAAGTCACCAGGATATAAACTGACAGCATACAGCACTCCTTACTAATACTGATGATGTTACCTAGTTTGGTAATAAAACATCTTCAAGAAAACAAGCAAGCTCAGAGAGTACTAAGGACCCCTCATTTCAACCCTGAGCTACAAATATTGTCCTCTATTTACAAATAACTCTCAGAGTATATTATTAAACAAAAGAATAGAACATAAATTAATTTTGTGATTCATAAAAAAAATCTCCATCCCAATAATCCTTTATATTAATGGTTTTACAAATAATTTCATTAATGTATTATTGTCCAAGGAAAACATAAAGAAAGTTTAGTATAAATGAAAAGATTCCAAATATAGTACAACCTCTCTTTTTAAAATTACCTCTCCATATACAGTGTATACTATAGGGACATTGTGAATGCCTGCACATTTGCACAGTGACTTCAGTTGAAATAAATGTCTGACTTTGATTTCATAATTAATTAAAAGATTAATGGGCATAGTTGAATGTTATTAATAGTTGAATGTTAAACTGTCCTTAAATCTAATTCTTCTCTTCAGATGTACAGGGAGATTTTTTAAAATGTCAGATCAAACTGACCAAGAAAGTTTACTGAATATGTAATGTGAAAACACTACATAATTCTCAACACACATCACAAGCAAACAGTTTTATTCTTGTTTGTGCAGCTTAACCTTCCGAAAAAGTAATTAGGTCTATAATTAAAAAGCTATTTGGAATGATTAAAACCCTGTTATATAGTGGCATTTAAAGACAAATGCAAATGTCACAAAGGATAAATTCATTAAAATTGCTATTGAAAAACAAGAAAATATCAACCTAGTAGTTATATGATGTTATTTGCAAACTAAAACAATATGAATATAAAGTTAGGTGTCCAAAGGATTCAGTGATGTTGGCTTCCATGCTTATATCTATCATTTACCACCCAGCAATGAATCTATACCCCTGAAAAGGTATGGCTCAAAATTTGTCTGTATGTTGTGGATTTCCTAGTGGTGTCTTATACAAATGGATCTTTCATAACCAGAGTTTTTCAGGAAAGAGATGGCATGTACTTTGAAAACCAAGAGTCATCTGCTTCAAGGCCAAAAATATTAAGACAAAAATCCTAATTAGGGGAAGGTGGGAGACAGAAGAATTAAATTACAATGAGTATATGAAACACAAACTTTTTAAAAAGCTTCATCCTAATGTGCAGTAAAGATTCATATAGCTGTGCAATGTCTTGTGTCTAGGAATCTGCACAAAGTGCAAGTTAAGCCACATTGAACTGAATGTTTGGAAATCATTGGCAGATTCTTCTCAGCAAATCTCATATACACAATCCCGAGCACAAGAAGTAATTGTTATCCATAATATATAATAATATGTAGTAAAACTTACTATAAGTAGAAACGATAAATAGCTGGGCATAATTTGAAATGTAGTTTTATAAGCAGAGTAGCAAAATTTGCCAATTTGAAGGTTGGTCTTTGAATCCTGATCATCGTGATTTTTCAGATGTTCAACAATAGTCCTAAATTCAAAGAATACTATGATATTATATTTCATCTTATAAAAGGTACAATAAAACAGACCATGTGCCGGGGTTTAATGGCCATGGGAGCCACAAGGGGAGCTTCTATCACTACAGGGAATGTTCCAAATCTATCTCCCAATACTGCTAAGGGGGCAAGGGAATAAATTGATTGAGTATAAGTTCAAAAGACGTTGCTAGCATAGCCATGATGCATGGTTGCCTTCTCAAATATTTGTGGGGCAGATGCTCAACTCTCTCTTATTGTTAACGTCTACCAGTCTTTGCCTTTAGTACAGCTTTTGACTGATCACAGCCCAATTCCCTCAGCAACTCTGAGAAAAATCCATATTGATGCAAACTCCTTGATCTTATGTTTCCAAGTGGATATAAACTGTCAGCAAGAATTAAAGGAGGTAAGCCCTGTGCGAAGAAAATCTTCTTAATCCTTAAGTTGAGGATCTTCGTCCTGGTTCTGGTCTCTGTCTTTAGGAAAAAGCCCATATATTTAGGAAGAGCTACACTGGGAATATGGTGAGACTAATGAAACTTTAAAAAAAATTGACTGGGTTACCCCACAGGAGACTGATTGAAATCAAATATAAAAAGCTTAATTGCACCTGGGATATACAAGGAAATAACATGTTGGCTATTACATTCTTCTGGGTAGTCTGTATAACATGACGGGTATATATTTTATGTCTCCCAATTCAGAATAGAGCTGGAAGGGACCTTGGAGGCCTTATAGTCCAACCCACTGCTCAACCAATAGACCCTATATACTTTGAGATGAGTGGACATCCAGACTTTTCTTAAAAACCTTCAATAATGAAACACCCACAACTTCTGAAGGCAAGCTGTTTCACTGGTTAATTGTTCTCACTGTTAGGAGTTGTTAATTATTCTCACTGTTCTCCTTAATTCCAAATTGCTCCTCTTCTTGATTAGTTTCCATCCATCATTTCTTCTCGTGCCTAGAACAGATACTTAGAACTTTCCATCTATTATGTGCAGGGGTGGGATTCTACCAGTTCACACCTATTCGCTAGAACCGGTTGTTAACATTCTAAGCAGTTTGGAGAACCGGTTGTTAGAAGAAATTACTGGCCTAATCCTGTAAGGAAGGCAGGAAGGAAACATTCTGATGTTGCTTACAGAAACTGCCTCTCCATTAATCCTTATTACATTCTTGGCAGGACTAGACTTCCTGTCTCAGGAACATCTCTGGAATTTTTCCCCTCCTTTGCTGGTACTTTGCTTGTGTGGAATGACCATCCAAAGTTACAATGGCACTGAAAAAAGTAACTTCTGACCATTTTTCACACTTACGACTGTTGCAGCATCCCCATAGTCATGAGAAGCCAGGTGAGGAGATGCGTGCCTTGATGTGAGTGATATTGAATTGGCTGCACCTAGCCAACAACATGACCACCAAGCCATGTCCACCCAGTCATATGACCACCAAGCCACCCCCACCTCCTAAGCCACGCCCACAGAACCGGTTGTTAAAAAATTTGAATCCCACCCCTGATTATATGTTCTGATTTATCCAGGTGTATTTTTAAAAAGGAAACAGTAAACAAAAGTAATATGAGGAAAATGCACAACGAGAAGATGCTTTCAATCTTCTAAAAAAAGGTTACAAGGACATTTTTATTTTACCATCTTTCTAAAGTTAAAAAATAATGTCATATTTTCTGAAGCCTACCATACTATATCTTCAACTTTCTAATCATCAAGCTCATAAATCACAAGTTCATTTTTTTTAATCAAAAAGTTCACTAATAAATGTAGTTATTTCTCCTTTCCCCTTGCTAGTTCTGTCATTTTCAGCCATTTCCCTGTTATGGATATTTCACAATCTTTCCATATTTTTGCACATAATAAACTTGCAGGAGTTATCATGTATAAAAAGAATCTTCCACAACTTTTTTCTAATTGTCTATCCGTTAACCCTACCAAGAATAGTTCTAATTTCAATTGAATATAAATCTTTAAAATTATTTATAGCACTATGTGTAATTTGGCCCCCAAAGTATCTGACTTTTTTTGCAAATTCACTAGACATCATACAATGACACTTCAAAGTTTTCCACATTTGCAACAATAATTTACAAAAAAGTACCCTTTTACATTTTGGGTAGTTTTACATCTTAGGTAGTCATATATCAATCATATATCATTTTATAAAAGTCTCTTTTACACTAATATTAATGTGATTGTAATATAATGTAAATCTAAATTTCCATCCTTGCAGCCACATATCTTCGTACTGTTCTGTCAATATATTATATCCAAAGGTTTTAGTCCATTTTGTCATACAGTTTTCCCTGGTCTTTTATTTCAAATGTCAACGAAAGTTTCTGCATTTTAGCAATCACATGTTCATCATTTGTACATAATTCAATTTCAACTTCTGTTTTTGGGCTGTTCAATCCAAATGTTCTTTTCTCTATACTTTCTCTCTATAAAAATTCCTCTGCAGTCAATTGATCTCTTGATTTAATCTTCTTGTCATTGTTATAATAGTTCTCTGTGTTAACCATCTTTCTTTGTCTGCTTTTTCTTGTCCGCAAAATGATTCTAGTGCCAAGACCTATAGCCAGTCATTCTTTCTCATAGATATGAATTCTAAGACTAAAAGAATAATACTTTCATTTATTTATTTTACAAATTTATAATTTTCTGTATGACAACTTTCCACAATAAAGGAAGCATACCAAGAATCTAAATTATCATCAATGTAAGTTAAATAATGTGTTTAAATATAAAACATATAGAAAAGAATGGATAAGTGATGTTTGTGTGTGTGATAAGTGGTTTGTGTGTGTGTGTGTGTGTGTGTGTGTAAAACTATACATGGGTTACATGAAAAAGATACATGAAAACAGCTTCACTGAAATTGTATGATGTATTTGGGGATTCCTAATCCATCAGTAAAATAGGTTAGACGCAGAGTTACTTTTCAAAAAATTTGATTAGGATTTTAATAAATAAGGATATTTTAATTAACGATGTCTTCCATTATTTATTTTCATTCTTGATAGACAAAAGGCTCTATACAAATATACAAATATAAAATATATTATCATTATTTATATTGGAAGAATTCTTCTGTATTTGGAGAAGCAGTATGAAAGGCATATATGTTTGAGTTGTCATAGAAAGAGCAGCATTGTTTTTAAATGTGAAATTTTAAGTTCTAATTTCAAAGCAGGCATACAGATACTTAGACTATGAAATCATACCCTCCAGCTCATACTTGATGTGTTTCATTCTGATACTGGAAAGAACATAATAATAATGTAAATGAGCAAGCACAACAGATGAGACTCCATTATCCGCATTTGTGAAATACTGAAATTAGTCTAAACATTGTAAAACTCAAATATAATAACTTCTTAATGATCTGTGTTACTTCCTAATTTTTACTCAGTAGATTCTTAATCACCAATTGCTCTAGTTAATGTTGGGATGGCAACTTGGCTTCAAAAGTATTACAGATCAATGCCAAAGTGGCAACTGCTGTATATGAAAAGTATACAAGGGGAGCGAGTGGGTTGGAGCTTTACCATGATGTGTCTTTAAAGCTTTGTTGCTGTTATTGTTATGCAGAATAACATAATATTGTTTGGTTGCCAAGAACTGATGGTTGAGAATTAGTTGGCAATTATTTTGATACTTGAATCAATAGACTAATATGTTTTTCTGTTTTGAGTGTACAAAGAGATTAGTGAAAGCTAAAGGTAAAAGGACCTAACACATTCTATATAATGGCCTCTGAGATTGAGTAGGAAAAATGGACCATATGGAGCAATTAGGTCTGAGACATTTTGATTCTATCTTAAAACAATCTTTAAACAATGCATTTTTTTAGTCTGTACATAAAACAGTGCAATGGAGAAGTAGCACAGTACAGTAAATCAAAATTAATTAACAGAAAATAAAAGCAATCCTTCTGATCAGGTTACTATCAATTGCTTCAGTTACAAAATCATGGAAGATGAAGATATGGAGGAATGGATTGCTCAAGGGATTTTGCTTCATTGTCCATCCCACTCCTGAAAGGACCTAATGGTAAAGACTGCAACGACGACACTATTAAAGCCAAGCTCTTTAACACATTCTTTGGTTCGGTATTTGTAAACAGCAATGGATCATGCCCAGTATTTCCTAGTCGAACCATAGACAACTACAATGATCTAATACATATCAATTTTACAGAAGACAATGTTGAAAAAGCTCTGTGCAATCTAAAACCATCTCTATCTATTGGACTGGACAGAATATGTGCCTACTTCTTTAAAAAGCTACCCACTGCCATAGCCAAACCTCTAAGCATAATCTTTGAAAAATCTTTCAGGACCAGCTCCTTGTCAAAACTATGGTCACAAGCCACAGTCACCACCATCTTCAAAAAGGGAGACCCCAGTCTAGTTGAAAATTACAGACCAATCTCTTTATGCTGCATTATCTGTAAAGTCATGGAATCAACTATTAACCAATCCATCATCCTCCACTTAGAAACAAACAACCTACTCCCAAATAAACAATTTGGTTTTAGGAAAAAACTATCATGTAATCTGCAACTCTTACACTGCAAAAACATATGGACTATACAACTCGATCAGGGCAAAACAATAGATGCAATCTACATAGATTTCTGTAAAGCCTTTGATTCAGTGGTACATGACAAACTACTCCTAAAACTAAAATATTATGGTATCTCTGAACACCTGCATTATTGGATAGAAACATTCCTGTCAAACAGACAACAAATGGTCAAAATTGGGAGCGTCCTATCAAATTCAGTACCTGTCAATAGTGATGTCTCCCAAGGCAGTGTTCTACATAAATGACCTCTGTGATCATATCAAGAGCAACTGCATTCTCTTTGCTGATGATGTAAAGCTATTCAACACCACAGACAATACTGCTACCCTTCAAAAAGACATTGACTATGTATCAGAATGGTTAAACAAATGGCAGCTTCAAATCTCAACAAATAAATGCTCTGTCTTACATATTGGCAAAAAAAAAAAAAAATCAGAAGATAAAATACAGCCTGAATAGTCAAGACCTTGTTGATGATCAAAACTCTATCAAGGATCTTGGAGTACTCATCTCAAATGACCTAAGTGCTAGAGCCCATTGTAACTACATAGACAAAAAGGCATTAAGAGTTGTTAACCTAATCCTACGTAGCTTTTTCTCTGGTAATATCAGACTACTAACTAGAGCATACAAAACATTTGCTAGACCAATACTCGAATACAGCTCATCAGTCTGGAACCCACATTACGTATCTGATATTAACACAGTTAAGAAGGTCCAGAAATATTTCACAAGAAGAGTTCTCCACTACTCTACTTGTTGTAGAATACCTTATGCCACCAGACTCGAAATTCTAGACCTAGAAAACCTAGAACTATGCCGGCCTCAGTCCGATCTAAGTATAGTATATAAAATCATACATTGCAGTGTCCTACCTGTCAATGACCATAACAACACTAAAGCAAATAATAGATACAAACTCAAGGTTAATCACACCAAACTTGATTGTAGGAAATAAAACTTCAGCAACAGAGTGATCAATGTCTGGAATACTCTACCTGACTCTGTAGTTTCTTCCCCAAACCCCCAAAACTTTAACCTTAGACTGTCTACTATTGACCTCATCCCTTTCCTAAGAGGTCTGTAGGGGGTGTGCATAAGCTCACCAACGTGCCTACCATCCCTGTCCTATTGTTTCTTTTATACATTTTTTATTTTTCTTATATGTATCCATGTATTCATAACTATGTTTTTACTTATATCTATTATCTTGTAAGAAATTGACAAATAAAATAAATAAATAAATACAGTAATAAATAAACTTTTTTTGTAACTGTCATCATGGCTCCTTGTATGATAATTTCTTAGTTTATTTCTATAGCTTTTCTTCCACTTTTCATGGATACTAGACAAATTCAGAAAGCCTTGACAACATCCATCATTTTTGCAGCATCTTCAGCATGGATGTATGAAAACAATTAAAAGTGCCAGCCCTTATACTTTCAACTATAAGCTTCATTTCTTTGATAAAAAGGTCATCATAATTCCTTAAAATTATGATTTAACTTTGTATAAAACTCAGTATACCTCTCTAAAATATGCCATGGATTTTTCCTCATAGAAAGTTCTACTAACATTTAATGTACTATGCCCCCCAAAAAGTTATACATACAAAATAATTTTTTAAAGTAGCACTTTAAAAAGATTATAAAGCAATACAGCTTTAAAAAAAAATCCCTGAAAAAAGGAAATCTCTGTCTTGCCTGCGAATTTCACCCTATTCTGCTGAAATGAATGGAAAGAAGGAAGGAAGGAAGGAAGGAAGGAAGGAAGGAAGGAAGGAAGGAAGGAAGGAAGGAAGGAAGGAAGGAAGGAA
>NW_020769319.1:4394707-4416043 GCF_900518735.1 Pseudonaja textilis | reverse complement strand
GAAGGAAGGAAGGAAGGAAGGAAGGAAGGAAGGAAGGAAGGAAGGAACAATATTGCCTTCCGGGTTGAGCCCTCCTCACTGACGGACCATAGATCCGTGGCTATGGTCCGTGCTCTTTCGTCGGAGAGCCCCGATCATTACGATTAGGGGCTGAAGCTGCCTTGGAGGGGCGGTGGAGTAAGGGAAAGCCTCAAGCCAGGTTGAGGGGAGCCGCATCTCCCCTCCTGGGCTTGGTCTTTTTTCCCCTGAAGACGACTGAAGCGGTGGTCTAAAATGGCCACCCTGAAGAGGAGGACTCAGATGGACTAAGATTAGTGCAGGGGGGAAGAAAGAGGTGGATAACATCTGAACCAGAACAATGGGGCAAAACAACTAAACAAAAACTACCCCGGAATTAAGGTAACATTGAACTTTTAAGAAAAGAAAAGTGAGCAACGGAAATACAAAGGGACAGGAAAAAAAATAAGAAAATAATTTTGACAGGGGTCAAAATTAAACAGGGGTTTTGAACCAGGAAAGGAAGAAGCCAGAACTAAAGACTTAATTAAATTGGACTAAAATATTTCGGCAATACACAGGCATAAAATAAAGCTGGACTTAAAATTGCCAAAAAATAATAATAATAAAATTTACAAATTGGAGACTGGATTGTGCTGGAATATTGAGGTTCAAAAAACCCTAAAAAAAAAATAGGGGAAAAAGGTGAAGACTTTGCATAACGGAGAGTGCCATCTTGATAAAAACTTGAACTCAAACAAAAGGGAAAGCATCCTGTTTCTGTATGAACTTGTGTTGATATAATGTTAAAGAAATATTGCAACAAAGTAAGAATCTTAGAAAGTGAAAGCTGAATAAAGAAAGAAGCAAGGAAAGACTGATTGTGGGATTGATCCAAGTTTTTGGTATAGACCCTTGGCTGGAATAACTGAGAACTTTAGAAAACTGGAAGAAGAAAGAAGGAAAGTAAAAGTGTTTTTTGTGGACTTCAACAATTATAAAATATAAGAGTGTGTAATGATGATATCTCTTCGGGAATTAAAAATGGAACTTAAAAATACGAGAGAACTACTACAGGAAAGAGGCAAATCACTTTGCTCTGTGTTAGAAGAAATGGAAATGGTGATTGAAGAACAAGAAGAAAGAACTTTAGAGGAGGAGGAGTCATTCAAGGAGAAGCCATTTTAAATAGGCATTTAACACAAAGAACACTACAAAGACGAGGGAAAAGAAGAAAGGCTAAAAAGTTGAGATTTAAGAAGGTCATCAAAAAGGAGAATGCCTGTGAAATCAGGAGAGGTAGAAAGATCCAGCAGAAAAGGGGAAAGGAAGATATCAAAAAAGAAAGGGATATAAACCAGAATGAGAAAAGATATGGGAAAAAGAGCGGGAGGAGAGGCAGTAAGAAACAGGTGCATGAAATAAAGAACTATGGAAATAGTAAAATGATGAAAAGAATAGTTTTTTCAGAGATAATGATTGATGAATTAAAAAGGAGATTCTGCAGGGTGACAAGGGGTAACAAGAATATATTTGCAATTAAAAAATACTTAGAAAATTGGGTAATATAGATTATTAATAGAGGGATAGATACTGATAACTCTTATTAGATGAATATATATCTTTATTTTTGTTCTTAAAAGAAAAGTTAAGGTTTATTGAAGAAATTGTAATAATTGAAATGAATGTGAAGATGTTTAAAAATGAGGTTAATATCAATGACCAGAAATTGAATAGTCAATTTTTTCGCTTTTACTTCTTTTGAAATTAGAAATAAAATTAAGGAGGGAAAATATGTTGTGGAATCCAAATGAAAAGATGTAATGATTATTATTGTAACTACTTAAAAACAATGGTTTATTGGGAATTAAGATGAGGGCATAAAGGTATATTTTAACCACTGAAGCATCACATTCAAAGCAGTAAAATGGGGGAAACCTATACTTGTTTCTTTTTCTTTTGTGTTAAAACTTGTATTAATCTAGAATCTATAGAAAGAATGTGTGATGGAAAGAAAATATGACAGATTAAAGAACTACTTAAATTAATAAACTAATACAGACTATTAAAAGGAAGGAGAGACATTGGTAACTTTTTTTTATTAGGCAAACATATATTGTTATTTTTATTTTTAAAATACATTTTAAAGGATTATATTTGAAATAAATGAAATGAAACGAAAAGATGTTTTGATTGTGATTCATGTAAGAGACTAGGATTAATTTGCTTGTTTCTCTCCTTTCTGGAAGTTTGAAATGGAAAAGGTGATAATAGAATCAAGTATGTATATATGAATGTATAACTATTGTCATATTTGTATGTAAAAGTGATGACCCAGAAATATGTTGTCCACGAAAAAGAGCTTTTTGTTTTTATGTGAAAAATTAAATAAAATTTGTTTAAAAGAAAGAAAAAAGAAAGAAAGAAAGAAAGAAAGAAAGAAAGAAAGAAAGAAAGAAAGAACACTGATATGCAACAGAATCTGAGACATTTTGATTCTGTTTTAAAATAATTTTTGAACAGTGCTTTTTTGCTATATTCAAGAAAAATTGAAAAATATCATAGTACAAAGATCTGAATTTATTACTATAAAATCAAAGTAATCCTTGTTATCAGGCCACCATCAATTACTTCAATTACAAACTATGAAGATGAACATATGAGGAAGATATATGAAGATATATCACCACTTCCTAAACTGGAACCCTCAAGCTTGTGACATTATAACTGAACCTCAATTGTAAATAGGGCATGTATTTCATGTGTAGCAGTAACTGGATTAATTCTTAGTTGGCCCCATGCCTACTAATTCCACCCTGGAAGAATATAAAGAAGGATTGATTTTTGACATTTAGAAGTCACTGGAATTCTTTTAAGGGCCGGTATAAATGCAATATACTTGACAGAAATTTGCCTATTTGAATTCATGTGGACATAGCTTTCAACAGCAGCTAAGTGAACTTTGGCAATGGCACCACTTGAGTCACTACTGATTCTGAAAACTAGGCAAGGTCAGACGCTTTCCATATCTGGATAGAACACCATTAAGGGAAATCACAGAACTCTAGGATAGATTGACTAACATTTTTAAATGTTATGTAAACAGTTTAGAGAGTTTAGTTAGATGACAAGAAATTAAATATACTGAGCAGCAAATAGCTTGCCATTACTATATCAGGGGTGTCAAACTCAAGCCCCAAGGGCCAAATCCAGCCCGTAGGGCCACCCTGGAAACAGCGGACCAACTCACAATGCTTTTGCCAGTAAAAATGGAGCTTGGGAAGGTCATGCACGACCCTCCCAGTCTCCATTTTCACTGGCAGAGGGCTACAAGAGGCTGTCACAGCTGAAAATGGAGTTCAGGATCCCATTTTTGCTGGCAGAGCGCTCAGGCCATCACAGGCGCCCACTGAAAAGAATGATGTCAAGATGGCTATGCTCACCCCAGGCCCCCGAGGTCAAATATAATCCTGATGCAGCCCTCAATAAAATTGAGTTTTTCACCCCTAACATATACATATAAGGTACAGATAGGAAGCATATTCTATTATGGGCCATGATGGGCATTGTCTTTGTGTTATTCCTAGCCTTTTTCTCCCAGAGCCTCAGGAATGGTAAGTTTAATCAGAAAGAAGCAATTTTCCATGAGAAGATATTATCCACTTTGCATATCCTGGTGCATTCTGGGACTAGAGATAGCAACAACAGAAAGGCTATTGATACATTGATATATTGATATATACATTGATATATACATTACAGTTTTGCTATCTTTATCCATCTTTTACACTCAGTACTAACCTGAATTGGTGATACATTCAGGCTGAAAACAGAATCAGAAATATATTCTAGGTCCATTTTTCCATAGATAGTGGTGCCATTTCTATGTTTACTATAGTATCTATGGTGGAGACTATTTTGTACTCATGAAACTAACATGTGATTTGTCACTTTTTATAGCAGAATGTAGTTCTATGTTGCTAGAGGGTATGAACATGCCTTGTGCACTCTGGAATAAATTCAGATGAATTCAGTCACATGCCCTATAGTTATAGATGCACACATAAGATTTATCATAAGCCAGATTTTATGAATCATAGTATGTACAGATCGGGGTCAAAATTATAGAACTTTTGGTTTCATTCAGAGGCTCTAAAGAAAGATGAAGTCCCAATTCAATAGCAGATATTTTACAGCATAGCCTGGTGTGAAGAAGACAGATTTTAGCTGCTTTCCTTTTGTGCCAGAGATACCGACATATATACTAAATCTAGAAGTTTCATCAAAATGACAAATGTACATTATGAGTGTGGAATCATGATGCATGTACAAAAGGGTTCATATTGCAACATCACAATGCACATTTCATTCTTTGCCCCTGGTTACTTTCTCCATGGATGTGCACGCAAACCCCATAATCATTTTTCATCTCCAATCTGAGATATGCTATCTATTGTAGGCACAGTGTTGTAATTTCAAAGAAAATACTTCATCTTATCCCTAATGATAACACTGTATTGCCATCAAGACATGTATGGTTATGCTATTTGTTATTATTTCAATTATTTAAGCAGCATTTAGGATTTCTCCTGCTGTTGGAGAAGGCTGAGTTAATTCTTAGGTTTTTTTTTTCTGCCAACAGAAAACACAATTGGTGAATAATTGAGTCTCTTTGCTATTAGATTACCCTTTTTTGGCTTCCAACCAAAATAAATCCATTAACACATTATAATTTTAATGTTTAAATCACACTCCTTGCTTTTCAATTGATTTGGGAAGCCAGGGTTTATTGGCTAAAAAAATATACATTATCTCCCAGCTAAACAGATGGAAAATCAAGTACATGCTTTACGTGTTACTTAGGCAATCACATACAAATCGTCTTTTGTCAGCTTGGCATATCATTCTTCTCTTTTTGGCTAAGTAGTCGATGCCAAAATCCAGTAATTAATAACATTTTTTTTTTGAAAAGTTAGAGATACAACTATCATTTTCTGCACTTGATAAAATAATATGATAATTAGTTATTATTTGCATTCTAAAGCATAAGCTGTACAAAAAGAAAAGTCTATTTGTGTAAGTGTATGAACACACATATGCAACCACTTTCTATACAATGTCTACATGTCCACTTCCTGGCTTTTATAACTATGTGTCAGCTATTACTATATTAATGGCAGTGAAATGATAGAGACCAAAAGGTGAGAGAAAAAGAAACAAAACAAATATCTAAACAAACCTAATTTTGTATGAAATTACATCAATTGATACCTAAAATGAGAAAGCTTTGGGCAGATATCCAGCTTTGGGCAGATATTTAGCCAAATGGCCAAGACAAGATGACAAGACTGTCTTGCCACATTTGGAACCAATGCGAATCACCACCTCATCTAGATGTAGAATATATTTCTTATCATTCCATGAATTAGACCCTGGAAAATTATCAAATCTTAAATCTAGTTACCTAACTTAAAGGATGTAAAGACAAATTAAAGGAATTAAGGCAGATAACATATTATGAATGCTACATGAAAATGTAAAATAAAAATGTAAAAAAAAAAGAATATTATCTAAATAAAATATTTCTGCATTATTGTTATGACCAATGACTAATTAAAAGGAATGAATGACCCAGGATAGAAATAGTGGAATAGCTAAGCTTAAATCTTCTAGACCAGAAGATGTTTTGGTAATAGATGATGAGGGAAAGAGAGAACCAGCTGTTAACTTTCTGAGCAGTTTGGTGAACTGGTTGTTGGAAGAAATCATTAGGGCAGAGAACTGGTTGTTAAATTATTTGAATTCCTCCACTGGATACCTAGATGATAGATGGATGGATGGATGGATGGATGGATGGATAGATAGATAGATAGATAGATAGATAGATAGATAGAGAAAGAGAGAGACAGACAGAGGCAGAGACAGAAAGAGAGAGATGATGTGTGGATAGATAGACACAGACAAACAGACAGACACATACATACATACATACATACATACATTCACATCAACGGTGAGATTCAAAAGTTCCCACCATCAGTTCTGTGGGCATGGCTTGGTGGGCATGGCTGCAGGGGAGGTCACATGACTCACATGACTTGCACGCACCGCATGCGTTAAAACAGTAAAAACTAAGCTATTGTGTCTCTCAGCTGCTTAGCTCAGCAATCTGCTCTGCCGTGCCAAACAGCTGAGAGGTTAAAAACTGCAAAATGTTGTAGAGACTCAGAGAGAACCAGTTCTCTGCCAACTATGCCAGAACCAGGCCGAACTGGTAGAATACCACCATTGATTCACATACATACATAGCTTGATAGGGATAGCTGCCAGAATTTATTTTTCAGAAGGATGCTTCATTTTGTATCCCGCAGCCATCCTTTCTTTGCTGAACTCTTGGTTTAAATGACTGAGTCAATAAAAATACCACAAACCCCAGAGAGGAGAGAAGAAACACCTATCAGGTTACTGGATTTTGTCCCTTACAATAAGAAATATCTTACTTACAAGGAAAGATGTACACCTGGATAGATGAAATAGTCCAAGGATCCAGCAAGAAGCTTATTGAAAGCAGTACGAGAATAGTTGTTGCTAAATATTCAAGAATGGGATAAGACATTCACCTGAGAAGTAAGTAAGTCTTTATATCAAAATACTACATGTATTCATTACACCTAGTGTGGAACTCCTGAAAAAGGTTTAAACTTCAAATGCTTAGAAAGTTCCGATATTCCTTAGCTAATTTTTTATTAGACTTAATTATAATATATAGGATTTTTAAATAATAGCCATTTTGTAATCAGGTTTATAGCATCCTTCCCACCATGGCATTACATACTTCAATCATTATGTCATATTAGACATAATGTTATTATGTCATATTATAGTATTAAGGAGAAAACTGTTGACTAGTATACATAATGAGTTTTATTTTAATGATCCTAAGAAAGTGTAAAAATAATATGAATGTGTTTTGTCATTTGCTGCAAAATTATTGTTCTCAGTTGCAAAACTCATCATGATTATAACATTGAAACTTCAAAAGGAAATGGTTACCACAGGTTTGATTTTTACTATAGATTACTTTCTATCCCTGTTTTATTTGCCTCTTTAAAATCTAATTTAAATTCTACTTTAGGCAGAAATGACCCCGAATTTTTTCTTTATATAGAATTTCTTTTAGAGCACATATATAATAATCCATTTAATTTATTGAAATTGGAGGCTAACTTTATGTAATAAGAAGTATTTTCTTAATCGAAACTATGACTGAATTCTGATGCCAAAGAGATCTCATATTGAATACCTATCTGCACTCATGCTAAAAGTTATATGATGGAACACATTCATGTTTTGTATGCTGAATAGTCCAATAGTTCCAATGCCTGAGTTGATTAAAACATAGGTGGGGGTGTTATAAGTCATCTATCCCTATTAGTACATTCAGTGCATCTACAATTGAACATAATGTAGCTTTGATGTTTAATGAGAATGTGCTATCAAACTGCAATTTGCAGTGTGCAATGGCATAGAAGATTTAAATGTTCTTCTTTTAACATTATTCTATTCCTATTCTATTCTATTCATCTATTACATGAACCCACTCTTTTGGTAATTAAACTGGGCTTCCTAGAAGGTGAATATCCCACTCAAAGATCCCACTCAAAGCTTATGCACTCCTGGGTTTGATGAAAATTCAGCTAATGCTGAAGAGTGTTAAAAGGTTCTCAAGTAGCAAGTCCTAGTACAAATAACAGGATGGTGGGGAATGGATCAGACGTAGTATTCAGCAGGTTCTGACCAGTTCTGGAGAACTGGTAGTGGAAATTTTGAGTAGTTCAGAGAACCAGAAAATACCACCTCTGACTGGCCCTTCCCCCATTTATTCTCTGCCTCCCAAGTCCCAGCAGATCGACTGGGTCTTCTTTTGTTGCCCTGCACAGGAGAACAGAGCTGGAAAGCAGGTTAGTGGGGTGGGATGGGGAGGGAATGGAGATTTTGCAGTAATCTTCCCCCAGGAGTGGGGAAGGAATGGGGACTTTACAGTATCCTTTCCCTCCCACGCCCACCAAGTCATGCCCACCAAGCCACACCATGCCCACCAAGCCATGCCTACAGAACCGGTAGTAAAAAAAAATTGAATCCCAGCACTGGGTGGATCAATGATCACTAGTCAGTAGGGCTTGGGAATTAGTCTCCAAAAGTGTTCAAAGGACATGGATATAAACCTTAAAACAACTATGACTTTTTCTAGGGCTACATCTGGGGAAAAGATCTAGCTACTTTATGATATTATAAATTGGTGCTATATTTGCAATCCCAAGTGCTTTGATGTCTGGAGACTGAATCTAAAATTCTGAGACGTAAAATTCTGATACTAATGCTTTTTTCCTTTATTCATAAACCAGATTGCAGCTCTTACTGGTTTTCTTACCATCTCATTTCTTCAGTCTTTTTTTTTTAATATAAGGCATGTTTAATATTTTCACAAATGGACAACATTCTCTTGTATATATTTCTGACTTGGGACATAACATCACAACATTGAGAGAATTTCTGCAGGATAAATTAATTTCCTTCAAATAGTGGATTCTCTTTTGGTTTGGTTTGTGTTATTTTTGTGTTTTAATGTTTTTAACTATTTGTAAACTAGTCAGATTCCCTGGGAATCGGGCAGCATATAAATTTAATAAACATTTAAATACTTAATTTAACAATTCAATTTAACAATTAAATTATTACACAAGAATCCTCCTCTATTTATAATCCTGAGTATGATACTCAGGATTATACCCAATGTGACACATCCCTAATGTGTATATGAGAATGAAGGAAATTAATGAAGTGTATTAATGAGTTGGAGAATGGAGGGATGGAGACTTGTATAATTCAGGTGGTAATTTTAAGACATTGGAAACTGGCAGAATATGTTAAAATAGTACCAAATATAGGATAGAGAAACATCAGTGCAGTAACACAGATACAACTCAAGTTAAACAGCTGGCTTGTATCTCAGTTTCTTTGCATATTTGTAATCTTGTGTGTGTGAGTGGTACATACTAATTTGACTGAATATCTTGGAGGAGTCTAAAAATTGACTGATTGATTGATTGTGCTTGGAGTCATTTGACTCCTGACAAACTATCCCACACTCTCTCTCTCACTTGAAATGAGTGAAAAATGCATAAGTAGATCTAAATAAAACACTGTCAGAACCTTGGAGAGTTCCAAATAAGATCCAGAGAGAACCAAAGGTTAAGCAGGTTGTCAGGGTCAAGAAATCTTTTCAACTATGCCCTTGTCCATTACTGTGTTTGAAGGCAAATAAACCTATGACCATTGCCAAATACCAGACTGCTACATGGCTGAGAAATTGTAAAAGTTATTGCAGGGTCATTTTCTGGATGTAAGCTATCAATTAATGAGAGAGTTGTAATTTCAGACTATGGAGATACTAAAATAAGTGTTGATGGTTTTCCTTTAATTGTGTGATCTGAGACTCATCATAATCAGAGTCCTCTGCACAGCCTTTTTGAGCAACTGACCCTGGGAACACCATGCTATGTAACAGAGTCCTGTGGTTTTAGTTGTAAGCAGGGTCACCATAAATTTCATACCACAACTTCTAACCAGAGCTACAAAATATGCATATGTTTCAAGCACAAAATATGCATATGTTTCAAGCCTGCCAAAAAATAAAATAAAAGCACCATGAGAGCTAAATGTAGAAACAAAACACTCCTCTACTGAAGTCATTGCATTCCTTTTCATGCAATAACACTGGCCCATCTATATTGATAGATGGTTCTAAACCAGGCTCTAAAGTGGAAAAAAAACCATTTATATCTAAAATATTGAATACATTTTTTGGCACAAGGTGCTTACAGCTGTCTCTAGCTATTGATTTAAATGAAAAAGCAATTACTTATAGGATGGGGAAAAAGTAATTTAGCACTTGTTTTTTTCCCCAGAACTTGCAATTATAGACTCAAAAGATAAAAAAGAAAATAGCTTTTATTTCTTTAGTACAAGATTATTTGTTCTAGATGATACCTAGAAGAAAAATGCCTAATGTATTTGGAACAGAATACACACAGACACACACAATTACACACACAAATGCCCATCTATCTATCCATCTAATTTATATAGCCGTGGTCCCAATCCTATAACTCTGGGAGATTCACAACACAAAGATAAAAACAGGCTAGGAATTAATAAAATCTTTACAAGAAAGCCAAAATCCCTAAAACTGAAAGCCAATCCAAAGAGAGATGATAGGTTTTACTGACAACCTGGCCCCAACACCTTTAAGATTTTCTAAGGACTAACAGGTTCAGTCTCATTCAGATCTTAGACAGAACTCTGGGCAGGCACCATGACAAAGAAGGCATATTTATCTAGCATTATTTCAGTACTCTAATTTAGAAAAAGTATTTGGACTGTGCTATGCTGTCATTGTACCTGGAATTAGAATTGGAAACTTATGCAGTTCATGAAGCAAAAAAGTTACACTGGCATATCAAAAAGTACCTCAAATTACACATTCTGTACTAATTGCAGCTAACAAATGCACTTCAAGGGCAGCACATATATACTCATTTTAATAGTCCAATTGGGAAATTAGTAAGATATTGAGGAACAGGTATAGTTGGTGCACGAGATGAAGTTTTGAGAAAGACTCACTGACCAAAGCTCCTACATGTTTATCAATCAGGAGAAGTGAGTCCAGGAACTCCAAATTGTGTACCAACCTTGGAAGAGTACAATGTACTTGCACTAGTTGTTCACTAGTAGTTATATGAATTGTCATTACAGCTTCAGCAAGCTGGGTCAGATATGTAGCAGTTATTTCATTAGAGGCTATGGACATGTTAGAAGAAAAAGGTCACTTGTCCCACCTCTACACTGTGGAAAATGTGGAATACAATTCATTATATCTTGAAAATGGTGTTGAATTTCAACACTCCCTTGAAGTGAAGAGGGTTCTTATTTCTAAATGGAGCAATGTGTTTGCTTTTCTTCTTCCTGTAGATGGAATTTTTACATAGACATGGCTTGCACAGATGTTTCTGTCAATGATTTAAATAAGTAGATTAAGTAGAAACAACTCAACCCTATGAACCTGTAAAACATCACATCAATACAAATCACAGCTGATTCCTTACAGGTCCATTATCTATATAAAGAGCTTGGAATAATTGCTACAGAATGTAATGTTATATATGTCATATAAAACAAAAACAATCTTGAAGTTCTGCTAAATCATGAGCTCTAACACAGTCCTTAACTTAAGCGGCTTCCAACTTATATGGAATACATTGATAATGGTTCTAAGAAGCAAGGTAGAAATTAGATGCAATCCGGAAATATTTTTTTCCTCCTTACAACTAGCCTTTTTTCATTATCACATATATTCTGCTTTTCATAGGTTGCTCATGTTCAATTTTGTAAAGGAAAAACAAGAAAGATAACAGTGGCCAGGTTTTATTCAATCTCCATATGTAGTAATCATTTTTCTGCTTATATAAAAAGATTATATAAAGTTCTAAATACAGAAGTAACGATTGATATATGGAAAGCAACATAATAATATACTATCGTTACATTAGATTTATTAGTTAGGATTGCTTTGTTTTAATCTCATAATTCTATACTTATTTCATACAATTGTACCATATGCAAGTTGGAAAAGAACTTGATGTGAAATACGAGTTTAAACATCCAATAAAGATGAACCCATTATCTCAGATGATACACAAAAAATCTCCTCCTTTCAGAAACACTTAGGTGTAAAAGAGGAAGGCTTTCCCATTTCTAATAAAAGTTTATATTAGGCTTCATTTTGAGAGTCAAAACATGTATTAATGTACATTTATAATAAGTTTAAGAGAGGTCAGAAAAGGAAAAGATCCTTTTGACTATAGGAGAATTTACCCCTGAGTAAATTCAACAGATATATAATGTCATAATTAAGATAAGACACTGTAAGTCCACTTTATTTTGCATTGATCATTTGCAGCTCATTTTAGGACAGACATTAACATATTGACACAGAATAATTAAGATAATAAAGGCCCCATAAGGGGAAAAATAGTTGCAAGTATTGAATATATTTATAAAAGAAGAGAAGACTGTGAGGAAATATGATAGGTATTTTCCAGTATGTGAACTAATGTGATATAGAATACAGAGTAGAATTAATCAGTGTTGTCCTAAAATTCAAGATAAGAAACAATAAGTTTAAATTATGAGAAAGTAGATTTTGTTTGGACACCAGGAAAAAATTATTGATGGCAAAAGCTACTCAGTAATAGAAAATATTGCTTTGGGAAATAATGGTGTGTCATGTGAATTCAGTAAGACATTTCTGAATGAATGGAAATGCTGATCGGTTTTCTGATTATTAATATGAATGTGGAATGAGAGCTTGTATTTAGCTCAGGAGACCCTTAAAACACTTTATTATTATTTTAATTGTTTTTATTGCAGTTTTCAAAAATACAAATCTCATTTATATTTGTAACAATGTTTTGGCATCGACAAATACATATATCTTATATACCTTATTATATACACATCTTCATTAATAATCTTTTAAGGTCTCTTGTTTTATTTACAATCATCCATTCTTCCTAATCTTTATATCTATTTTTAACCACTCATATCATTTAACCCATATTGCGTAATAATCGAAATCCTCTTGGTCTTTCATTTCCAATGTGAGCTTATCCATTTCAGCCCATTCCAATATTTTTTTTTTTTATGACTAGATCCTCTGTAGGGATATTAGCTCCTTTCCACAATTGTACAAAATCTATTCTGGATGCTGTCAAAATATGCAGTATAATATGCTTAATCTTTTTAGGATATTGGACTGGGATTATTCCTAATAGAAAAATTCCAGTTTGAGTTCAATTTGGTGTTTGGTGATCTCTTGTAGCCAGTTCTTTGTTTTAACTCAATATTTCCTGGTCTCGGGGCATAACCACCACATATGCTAAAAGGTACCATCTTTTTGTCCACATTTCCAACATTTTGGGCTTGTGTTGGGATATATCTTGGCCAATGTCACTAAAAATTGTTGGTGGCAAGAGCTATTCAGTAATGGAAAAAATTGCTTTGGGGGATAATAGTGTGTCATGTGGATTCAGTTAGAAATTTCTGAATGAATGGAAGTGCTGACCAGTTTTCTGGTTATTAACATGACCATGGAACGAGAGCTTGTATTTAGCTCAGGACACCCTTAAAACACCTTAAATTATCTTTAAGAAGCACAATCCTTTGCAAAAGTTCCTAGGTGCAAAATTTTTGTTCTAAATTTTTATTTGTTATGTATTGAAAATTCACTCCTCATTAACAGTCAGTATACATCCTATGTAGAATCTGCTAATCTACATGTATCATATTGAAAGAAATATTATATTTGGAGGAAGTATACAAAATATAGAAACATTTTCCCATTACATCATTTAATATGAGTTGCAGAAATGAGTAAAAGAAAAAGTTTCTTTTTGGAAGCTGCTGAAATCATAGGGATGGTTTGAACCATCATGGAGTCAACGTTTAACAGATGCTCATTCACATATTAAAAAAAAAAGAACAATAGCAGTTTCTATACATTCCTGCAGTAGAGTATATCAAAAACAGGATCAGTCTCATAAAAATATCCTTTCTATTTCTATGCTTCATTTTTATCTCATTGAGGCATTGTAGTCTGGGAAGAAATATCCATCTGATTCAGTTCCAAGCTGGGAGAAAGACACTGGAAACAAGGAGGCTGATTGGTTTAATTCTGAACAGAACCACCAAGCACATGGTTCTGGTGCAGTTGACAAAATGGAGTTTAGAGTGAGGAGTTTTTAAGTTTCCTGTGCAAGCACATATATTCTATTGGCTGTTGAAAGACTCTCGTGAGGCCATGTAGGGGTTACGTAGGGTCATAGCCAGCTCAAACACATTTCTTTTGTCAGGAATTCCTGCTTCTCTTAAAAAGAAATAAACAAAGGGGATAAAACCTAAGTAAAATAGAAGAGTTTGAGATGACACAAAAAGTTTGACAATAGTTAGGAGAATACAAAGATAAACAACCAACAAAACCCCATCTGTTTCCTTTCCACTTCAGCCTCAAAATCCTCTATATTTGATCCTCTTGACATAAGCGTATTTCAAAATACTTAAAATATAACACTAAAAAATGCCCGCTCTTTCTCCTACACTCCTCTTGCCAAAAAGTCCCTTCCATCCACATTTACAGGGCATAGTGGTTATTGTCTGGGGACTTGTTAAAAAAAAAATGAAGTGTTATAAAAAGAAACCAACTTGCTGTGAAGATTTGTTCTGGTTCGATCAAAATGTCTGTGTTACAAAACATAGCCTAATGAAATGTATTTATTTATTTACAGTATTTTTGAAATCAGAACTTTTCACAAAGGTATAATCATGGCTGTAGGCTTCAGTAGAAAGCCTTTAATATATGAGAATAAATAACTGCAAATAATTGAATCCAGAAGCTGAGAGGCAGAGAAAAGTTCCCTGCAGACTACTTTGAAAATCAAAAGAAAACAATCCCTTACACAGATTGTGAAAATAAGAAGATGCAGACCAAAAGGATTAACCTTCTGTGATAAGATTGCAGGTATTCCTTTCCCACTAAGATCAGGCACATTGGACAAGACTTGGTTTGCCCTTACAAACTGATAAATGTGGCTTTTTAAAAAAACAAAGCAAAAGAAACCATCCACTGCAAAATACCACTGATGCACACCATTGCATTACTGTGCAAAGCAAGACATTTCTCATACATTAGAAAACATGGTAACCATATTTTAACCTCATAATAATTCAGATATTTATTGACTAATATTTGTAAAGAAGAATCACTTCACACTTTTATATATGAAAATGCAGTACTTCTTTTTTTTAAATACCAGTTCAGGAATTAATAAATTATGCTTTAGCCTGACCCATAGTGTTATGGATACTGGCATATAAGTTATGTTCTTAAACATAACTTAAACTCTGGCAAGGATCCAGAGGTCATCCCTGAACATGTACACATGATATATCTGTTAGAAGTTGGATCTGCCTCCAAAAATAGGTGCTCCAACACTGGAGGTTTTTAAGAAGAGATTGGATAACCATTTGTCTGAAATGATATAGGGTTTCCTGACTAAACAGGTAGTTAGACTAGAAGCCATCCAAGTTCCCTTCCAACTCTGTAATTCTGTCTCATTTCTATAAACTGGAAACATTATAGGTACATATAGCATTCCAATAAAAAGTGAATTATATAATATCTGCTACTTCTGCTGACTGCTGACTGTCTGCAGTTCAGCAGTTGATTTTCATCAGCTCAAAGTTGACTCAGCCTTCCATCCTTCCGAGGTCAGTAAAATGAGGAGCCAGGTTGTTGAGGGCAACATACTGACTCTGTAAACTGCTTAGAGAGGGTTGTAAAGCACTGTGAAGTGATACATAAGTCTAAGTCCTTTTGCTATTATCACTGATAGGGTGAATTAAAAATTATTTGCCAACACACATATACATATTATGTACTACATGTACACTTACCTGGGAATAAGCTCCGCTTCAATTTAAATGTGCTTGCATAACATACCAAGTTTTGGTGCAGTATTTTACATATGTCAACTCAACTACTTTCTGTTACTTAATTTTCCAATTTCAATAGGTTTTTTCTAAATCTTTTAAATCAAGTCATAAAAGCATTTTAAAAAGTAGTTATTTTTTGAGGGTATTGAGGTTCCCCCTACAACTAAGCATAAATGCTTGAAAATGACAAATAGTGCTCAGTTTCATGAATTTGCTATTGAAAATTTGGAAAAGGCATTTCAAATGGAGGGAATCACATTATTTAGCTGATGTTTATTCATAGTTTCTATGTTCCATTCTGTAGTAACAGCTGAAGGGCTTTGTTAGAGGAATAAACTGTCACAACAGAATAAGAAGAAATAACTCTTTCATGTATCCAGTAACAACAATTCAGTGAAATTATAATTCAAATGCCAATCAGCATTATTGAGTCTTGACATGAACTAAAATATATACATTTCTTTATCTGTTCCAGTTTGTGTTTATTGTAGTTGTTCAAAAATGGAATCTATCAGAATAGTAACAAGATATCCTTGACTAGTTTTTTTATGAATGGAATGTTTATGTATTTTGATAACATGTAATAAATCTGTTATTTCCAAAGTTGCACTACCACTACTATCATGGACTGGATGAGATTACATACTGTAAATTCAGTATTTCTCAATCTAGCATTCTTCAAATGTAGTGGCCAGAAATATTATTGCACCAAACATTGGCTTAATTGGGACACATTTACCCATAGTTAACACTGGCTTTCAGTAAGAAAAATTACTGAACAGGTTGTTCAGCATGGATATTGGGAAGAGTAGGTGAAAGTAAGAAAGAGAAGAAATTAAAGGGAATGGATAAGGGGGCCAGTATGATATGCTGTATTGGAACATCAGTGGCAACAGCAGCAGTAGCTATAAAAAAGGAGTTTGAGACAATTTCCTGGGAATATTGAGCCGATCAGCAGATAGACTGTATTATGATGACAATTGCTGAGGGCAGAATAAGAGGTATACGAGCCTTGCCCTACTTATTATTTCTAAGTGTAAACCAAACATTTGGTTTTCATAACTCCTCCTTCACCCATTATTCTGTTCATTCAAAGAATAAGTTTTTTACATTTTTATGGTTTTTTACATTTTTATAATTCTATTTCAGGTTGGTTCAGGGGTGGGATTCCACCAGTTTACACCTATTCACTAGAACCGGTTGTTAACATTCTAAGCAGTTTGGAGAACTAGTTGTTAGAAGAAATTACTGGCCTAATCCTGTAAGGAAGGCAGGAAGGAAACATTCCGCTGTTGCTTACAGAAACTGCCTCTCTGTTAACCCTTATTACATTCTTGGCAGGACTACACTTCCTGTCTTAGGAACTTCTCTGGAGTTTTTTTTTTCCCCTCCTTTGCTGGTATTTTGCTTGTGTGGAGTAACATTGAAAGTTACAATGGCACTGAAAAAAGTGACTTATGACCATTTTTCACACTTATGACTGTTGCAGCATCCCCACAGTCATGAGAAGCCAGCTGAGGAGATGCATGCCTCGATGTGAGCAATATTGAGTTGGCCATACCCAGCCAATAACATGACCACCAAGCCACCCCCACCCCCTAAGCCATGCCCACAGAACCGGTTGTTAAAAAATTTGAATCCCACCCCTGGGTTGGTTGTTTTGCTACCTAAACAGGAAATAGAATTGGAATCTCTTGCCCAGAAATGAGTTATTTTGTGCCCTTTAGATGGAGCAAATTGAGGTAAACCATAGAGAGGCAGAAGAAACCCAAAGACTTAATCTTGTACAAGCTCTTTAATGCCAGTAGTTGCCAGAATTCTTTTGTAATAGCTTCAAAATTTGGTTATAAGAAATGTACCTACATGTGATTTTGTGTCCTGAGACATGTAGTCTTGCTGTCTTTTGCCTTGTCAGCCAAGATGCCTCAGAATTTGGAGTCAAACACTGCAATTCATGTGTACAATTTTGACTGATTTTTTTAAAATTTATATTGCAAAACCAGGTATTTTAATGTCGAAACAATTGTAGTGTCAAACTCAAAATTTCTTTTCCAATTTTTCTAGAAGTACTCACTGAGTCTGATGAAAGAAAAACTGTTTCTAAATTTCTCTATTCTTTTCACCATACACTATCATTAGCTTGTCTTTTGAAATTCTTTTTTTTTTAATTCTCATGACTGCCTTCTTGTACATATTTAGTTGTGAGATGGACATTAGTTGTGAATTCCATTGTTTTGGTTCCATATTCTGGGATAAATGGGTTAGATTTTGAATTAACATTACCCAAATCATTTATTCAATTCAGAAAAAAATATTTTCAAATCAGTTATGGAAAATACACTTTTAGACCTTTTCCACATCATATTTATTTATTTATTTGATTTGATTAATCAAAGGTTTACAATATAATAGAAATGAGAATAAACATAAGTATAAATACATATAATAGGTACTAGAAATTGGGGACAATAGGACAGGGACAGTAGGCACGATTGTGCGCTTATGCACGTCCCATACAGACCTCTTAGGAATGGGGTGAGGTCAATAGAGGTTAGTTTGAGGGTAAAGGAGTCGGGTTTGAGCATGTGACAACAGAGACAGGTAGTGAGTTCCAGACATTGACCATTCTGCTGCTGAAATCGTACTTCTTGCAATTTGGAGTGGTTTACATTAAGTTTATATGTGTTGTGTGCTCTTGTGTTGTTGTGGTTAAAGCTGAAATTTATTAACTGATAAGGCATTGTTAACAGATAATTGTATGCACTATGCTTAAGTCCATATGGACTTCTATATTTCTAAGGAAGCCTGCATGGATAGAAGGGAGTCACAGTTTAGTAATTCAGCCTCTGTCTTGATGAGAGCATGCTGAAAACAAAGATAGTAGGGCAGACTCAGCATATCTGTGCTTCTTCAGGTTCCTCACTGTAAGATTTAGAACACCTTAGGAAAGTTAAAGGGGAAGGTTCCTTTGCTTCTGTTTTTATTTTTTGTCTTCCAGATGCCAAAGTGCCAAAAATTATGAATTGCAAATCAAGATGAGACCTATTATTTAAGATATAATTCATTAATTCTTTGTTTTAACATATATTGAAAAAAACAATATAATAGCTAAATTAAAGAAGGTTTTGTTTTATACTTTGTATTCATTATGTTGAAGCTTTCTGATTAGTTTTTCAATTAGTTTTTCCAATTCCTTTTGTTTAAATTGTTTTCTCTCAGTTGGATGCACTACTTGTTCAACTATGTTGCTGTCTCATCTTCCTAAATGATCAGATAATGGCAATTCATTCCCTCAAATTAAGAAATCCTGATAACTCCCACAAGTCTCCAAAGGGATTTTTCAGTGGTCTTGTGATGAGTCTCATGGATTGGTTTCTTTTATTTTTTTAAATTTATTTTTCTGTGCTGCTCATTTTGCTCATAGTTCTATGTAACAATTTAATAGATTTTTACAAAACTAGGGCAATTAAGTAAATGATTCCTATAATTGATATCCCTTAATAACCACAAATTTCTTAAAAATCTAAAAGCTGTTCAAAATTTAATAATATATTCACCTATTGCAGAACACTGTAGATTGTCCAATATTAAGAGTATTAAATGCACTTTGAACTTTAACAAATCATATTTATAAGAGATTAACACATCAATGTTTCATTTGAGATTAATAAATATTTTCAAAGGATATTATGATGCTTAGCTTTAAAGGAATAGTAGATAGAGGATGGATAGATGGATGTTTGGCACTCACTATGAATTTTCTATTTATTGAACAGCATGAAAATAATTTTTATGTTGTTTTTCATGGCACATGTTTCATTTCTACACTTCAAGGGAAAAACATGACCAAGGTTGAAATAAACTGCATGTGGCTGAAAAGGTTATAATCTTATATAACCTACACTGAAAAAAGAAAAAGGACAAATGTACTACTTTCTGTAGCTGACAATAAACACAAACTAGCACTGCCCTCACATTTTATTTTGTTATTTGTTGTGAATCACACTAATATACAAATTGTCTGTAATATCCTCAAAAATCTAATGTGGATTACAACAGACTGAATGACCATAATTCCTTTGGCTCCAACCATACTTTACATTTTCTTATCATATATTTGGAGAATTGCTTTCTCTAGAATGGCTAAACTCTACCAGATTTGATTATATTTATCACAAGTGTTTCCCTAATTAATACAAATAATATCAGCATGGTTCAGACAATAAAAGAACTGCCATATTAATGTAAAACATGAAAATGAAGTAGTATAAATTGTGTGCATATTTTCTTTTAATGAAATAACATTCTATATTTCTAAAGGAAGTGACCTGTGTACTAGTACCAGCTAGATAGATAAAGAGATATAAAGTAATAGATATTTCCACCAAGAAATGTAATCTAATCACACTAATAATTAGGGTGCGTATTCTTTCTGGGTCTTTATTCTGTTTTAGTTCTCCATTGCTAAGTCAATAGCAGAAAGGAATCCTAGAAACTGATATCTCCTATAAGGAAAGTTATTTCTGTTTGGGGAAATGAGAAACTAGAAAGACTAGTAGTTCTTTTCTCCTTAAGATAAAGCAATATAATGTCTAATTCTATCTTGGTAATAGTAAAAAAAGGAGAGTACTGAAAAGCAAGCTATGTTGAATGAAAATAAATAGGCCTAAATGACATCAACTATCTCCTATACTTCTAAATAATAGATTGAACCTACCTTTGTTTATTTTAAAGCTCTTCCCTAAAACACATCTGAAAAAAGTCAAATAAAGTGTTGTCAATTTGTATCATATTCCCCAGCTGTAGCCTATCCAACTCGTTTCACAAAGTTATGCTAAAACTAACTTTAAGGTTCTCTTCACCCCCCCAGTCCCTCACCCTTTCAGCTTAGAAATCCAAGAAAATAAAATGAACTGTATATATCCAGCTAATCCAACTGGCTAGATAAAATTTTAAATCAGAATTATGAATCAACTGGTTGCTAAATCCAATACTGTATATGGTCTCATTTACTTGATCAATTAAAAAGACAGTTGTTGACATGAAATACCACACACTCACAAACCTGGAGTATAAAATCAATACTCTAGCAAAATAGGATTAAATAAAATGACAAGTGCCCAAATTTGATTAATTGAAGTCTTATATTGACAATAAAATTTTTGTCTATGCCAAAGTCCCCTGACAGATAGATGGTACAGAAACTGCAGTATTATAGTATTATATTTTTGAACTGAGGTATAGGTTTAAATAAAAGAAGGTCTTCAACATTTTTATACTGATGTTCCCATCACTCACTTGTCATTGAGAAAATAAATGAGTTCATTGGTAAGTAGATATATGTTCATTAATATGTCTATCATTATTTTACCTTGGGATATGAATGGTAAAAGGAGAGAGATATTGATTTTCTGATTTAGTTCTTGATTTTAGACTGTTTTCTCAAGTGATGTACAGATTGTATTAGGGCATGAAATTTATTGTTGCAATGTGGTGCAGAAAGCAAATGGGAAGCATTTTATCTACCTATCATCTGATAAGATTTATCAGCCATTTTTCAGAGCAAACTGTCTCAGGGCATGATACAATAAAATAGTAAAGCAATCAAATTATTCAATAAATGGTTAAAATAGCAGCAAAATAAATAAAGCCCAGAAGAATGTCCCAGAGATGATAAAGAAAAGAAGGAAGGAAGGAAGGAAGGAAGGAAGGAAGGAAGGAAGGAAGGAA
>NW_020769319.1:4276600-4384807 GCF_900518735.1 Pseudonaja textilis | reverse complement strand
AATAATAATAATAATAATAATAATAATAATAATAATAATAATAATAATAATAATAATAATAATAATGTTTACAAATTGGAGACTGGACTGTGCTGGAATATTGAGGTTCGAAAAACCTTAAATAAAAAAATAGGGGGAAAAGATGAAGAGTGGAGAGTGCCACCTTTTGACAAAAACTTGAGCTCAAACAAAAGGGAAAGCATCCTGTTTCTGAATGAACTTGTGTGGATATAACATTACAGAAATATTGAAACAAAGTAAGAATCCTAGAAAGTGAAAGCAGAACCAGAATAAAGAAAAAAGCAAGGAAAGACTGACTGTGGGATTGACTGATGTTTTTGGTATAGACCCTCGGCTGGAATAATTGAGAACTTTAGAAAATTGAAAGAAGAAAGAAGGAAAGTAAAAGTGGTTTCTTTGTGGATCATAAAACATAATAGTGTGTAATGATATCTCTTCGGGAATTAAAAATGGAACTTAAAAATATGAGAGAATTACTACAGGAAAGAGGCGAATCACTTTGCTCTGTGTTAGAAGAAATGGAAATGGCGATTGAAGAACAAGAAGAAAGAACTTTAGAGGAGGAGGAGTCATTCAAGGAGAAGCCATTTTAAATAGACAATTAACACAAAGAACACTACAAAGACAAGGGGAAAGAAAGAAGGTTAAAAAAAGTTGAAATTTAAGAAGGAAGGTTAAAAAAGTTGAAATTTAAGTAGGCAATCAAAAGGGAATACCTGTGAAGTCAGGAAAGGCAGAAAGTCCCAGCAGAAAAGGGGAAAGGAAGATATTAAGAAAGAGAGGGATATAAACTGGAATGAGAAAAGATATGGGGAAAAGAGCGGGAAGAGAAGCAGTAAGAAACAGGTGCATGAAATAAAGAAATACAGAAATAGTAAAATGTTGAAAAATTGTTTTTCAGAGATAATGGTTGATGAATTAAAAAGGGGATTCTGCAGGGT
This sequence comes from Pseudonaja textilis, assembly GCF_900518735.1. The sequence goes on along the minus strand of NW_020769319.1, from coordinate 4,383,845 downwards.
GACAAGGGGTAATAAGAATATTTCTGCAATTAAAAATATTTAGAAAATAGGGTAATATAGATACTGATAACTCTTATTAAAATCAAGCAGGGAAAATATGCTGTGGAATCCAAATGAAAAGATGTAATGATTATTATTGTAACTTCTTAAAAATAATGGTTTATTGGGAATCAAGATGAGGGAATAAAGGTATATTTTCATCATTGAGGTGTCACACTCAAAACAGTAAAAGGGGGGAAACCTATACTTTTTTTTTAGTGTTAAAATTTGTATTAATCTAGAATTTATAAAAAGAATGTGTAATGGAAAGGGAATATGACAGACTAAAGAACCAACTAAATTAATAAGTTAATATAGATTATTAAAAGCAAGGAGAGACATTGGTAATTATTATTATTATTATTATTATTATTATTATTATTCAAACACATATTGTTTATCTTTATTTTTAAAATAAATATTAAAGGATTATATTTGAAATAATTGAAATGAAACAAAAAGATGTTTCGATTGAGATTAATGAAAGAGGCTAGAATTAATGTGTTTGTTTCTCTCCTTACTGAAAATTTGGAATGGAATAGTAATAATAGAATTAAGTATGCATATATGAATGTATAATTGCTGTCATATTTGTATGTAAAGGTGATGATCCGGAAATATGTTGTCCACTAAAAAGAGTTTTTTGTTTTTTATGTGAACAACTGAATAAAATTTGTTAAAAAATAAATAAATGAATAAAATTTTCATTTTCTATTGCTGCTATAGGTCATAACTACATAATTTTACTGAAATTAAAGATGTTATAAATTGATTATAATTACCTGATTTGGAATACAAATGACCCCATCTAATAACACAGGCTGGCTGTATCTGGACCTGAATGTCATTTTCCCCCCCAAGATTTCTTTCCATTTTGGATTAGATGTAAAATGAAACTTTGCTATCAGCATTCAAAATCAGCATTTGGGCTAGGAGTTAGCAAGCTCTGCTGGTTTTGAATTGAAATGAATACTTCTTTTGTCCAATATATTAGACACACAAGGAATTTCTCTCTAGTGCAGAAGCTCTTATGTACATACAAAGCAACAGAGTAATAATAATTATCATAATAATACCAATAAGGATGGAAGTAAAGGATAAACAATATTGCTATATCCATATCATAAAGAATAAATAGACACGTAGACAGCACTATGAGAATTAGGTATTCAGTAGAGTGATGGCTTGAGGGGGAAAAATGTTCCTATGTTGTTTAGTTATTTTGGCCTGCAATGCCCTGTAGCACCATCCCAAGGAGGGAAGTTTATCTCCAGGATGTGAACATCTGCAGATATCTCCCCAGCCCACTATTGACCTGTGCAGTATACAAGTTTTCTACGGAAGGCAGGTTGACTTCAATTGTTTATTCTGCAATCTGAACTATCTACTGGAGCGTTTGGTTGCTGTACCAAACCAGACAGCTATAGAAGTACAAATGACAGACTCATAATTTCTTTGTTGGAAGCTCCTGGTTGTTTCTTTATTTTTTTTTCTCTACCCAGTGTTACTGCTGTGAGATAGGCAGCTCTAAATTATTTTTAAAAAAATCAAACAAACAAACAAATAGACTACTTGTAAGCGTCTGAGGAAAAGTTGTCTAATCTCAAAAAACTTACTCCCAATAAACCTTTATTTGGTTACTATAAAGTTACCAACCTAAGCTGCATTTTCTTAGAGAAAAGTGGTTCATTCTTTCCACATCCATGTCATGTCCGTGTGTTTTCATCCATAGTATTTCACCATTCCTTTATTTTTTATATATGTATTTTCATGATTGATCAATCATTAAGTAATATTGAAATATGTGTTCTCTTCGTAAGATTTTGAAACTCAAAATCAGAAGGTTGTAACCAAAATGTAGCTGTTTCAAAGTCTTGAATGTAAGCAAGCCCAGACTGATTTAAACACATTTAATATTTCATCTTTTAAGCCAATCAATTTGTCTTTTCTGTGCTTGCACTTTCTGTTTACTTGGTATGACAAATAAAGTTTTGTATATACTTGGCAAATTTTTACTTAGCCTTTTATTTGCTGAAGGAAAGCGGAGGGGTGGGAATCCTGTTTCAAACTGATGTGCTTGAAACATTTTTCCCTTGACCCTTTAGTTATTGTTTGCTAAAGAAGCAATCTACTGAAAAGCCAGACAACAAATCACAATATATGGATTTTTTTTTCCTCCTGGCTTTGCCTGTTTGCTTTCAGAGCCACAATGATTCTGTATTAATCTATTGTTAATCTATTGTAAATTACTACCCACCTGCCTTCAATTGAGGACCGGTATACTGAACAAATCAAAAAGAAGGCTGTGAAAATATTTACCGTCTTTAGGGAATGTTATCATTTCTATATTCCATTCCATTATTTATTTTGTTTTAATAGATACGTTATGCTTTTGCTGCTCTATTAATGTCCTAATCTAAAAGTCCTTCTGGGTTGCATTCATATGAAGAATAAAACAATTTCAACCTATGAATATCAATCCATAGCAGCTATAAATATTTTGTCTGGGTTCCAAAGTTCAGTGGAGTTGAGTCTGTTGGAGACCTCCAAGGGAAATGGGCTAGACTGAAGTAGAAAGACAGCTCAGAAGAATGCAGTGGCAACATTTTCATATTTTTCATAATGTGAAGTCTTGAGGAGCTAGGTTGAAGGAGAATTCGCCACATTATGAAAGATATATACTGTAATGGAAAAAATATAATCTCTATGGAATTAAAAGTCTATGTAGACAGACCTGCTATAATTTCTCAACTTGGCATCTTCAAACTGTGTTGAAATAAAATGGAAGAACTCCTAGTCGATATGACAATTGTTCATAAAGTTATTTAATTCTAGCATATCCATTAGGTACCAGGCTGGAAAAGGTTACCTAGAGTGTATTCTCCCTGGAAGTTTTTATAATAAATCACCTCAGCAAATAATAACATGCAATAGAAAACATTTATTTAGTCCTATGGTAGTGAAGAAAAATGTTTTTTTTTCCAATATTCTGCTCCCAGCAAACCTTGCTAATTCCTACTTTTATTACATTTTTGTTTGTTTAATTCTTCTGAATATCTTGCTCAATGGATTAGCCTCAAATCAACAAAGCTCCTTAAATATGTATCAAAACAGAAAGAAGACCTACCTTTTAATCTTTTTAACTATCTTAATTCTGGCATCAGAGCAGTTTTTAGGGAAAAATATGTATATTAGCTTTTCCTTAATTCCTTTCACATTTCAAAGATAAAAAGGATCCATAAAAATGCTTCTTTCACAGATTAGATTTTGTGTTGTATGGGATAGGTTGTGACTTTGGGATGTGGGGTAGTGACAGTGATTCCTGAAGACTGAGCTAAAACTCTGTGAAAGTGTATTCTGGTCGCATAACTTCCTTTGGGCTGATATTAAGATTAGCTCTCCTTTTTTCATTTAGCAGTGTCTCAAGCCCTCAGATATATATCTTCAACATCTGCTTGAGACAGTAGTGGGAAAGTCACCTACAATTTATTTCATTCCATATTTTCTCCTCTTGACCATGTTTTGAATGAAGGTGCATTTTGAATAAAGATGCAGTTCCTTCACAAATCCAGCCATGCCTTCATGAATAATAAGGCTCCACCCATTTTGGGATAGCCAAGAACTTTCTATTCAGAGAATGTCCTATGGTCAAAATAAAGCAAATTGATTAGGTACAAATCTTTTTTTAGGGTACTTGGCTTGTGAAAGAAAATACTCTAATTATTTTAAATATGTATTGCTTATTCAAACAATAATGTTTGAATAAACAGACACACAAACACACACATACACACATTCATATATATCCCATCTATATAAGATTGAATCCAAGAAAAAGAAAAAGTCAATATATATAGTTACTTCCTATTTGAAAGGTCTTTGTAGTATTAATATTTTTAAAGGATTATTTAAAAATGCAGGCATCAAAGCTGTTCAAAACAGGAAATATATTTGAAATTTTTGTTTTGCAATTTCCATTAGTAATTTGTAAATGCTGAAATGAAAAAGAAGTAGGATAATTGCATGCATGTAGGATCAGCAGTAAGTTACATATTTGTTTCTGTTGTATAAATATTGCCAAGTAAATATGTGCATTCTTTACATCTTGTTTCCAATATTATATGTATCTATTATGTTATTTTATTTCTTAATTCTATCTGCTTTCATTTATTTATGTTGGACTGAACATTAGAGTTATGAATGCTGTACAAGATGAAGCATGAAACTTCAATTTTCTTTTGCATTGGTTTAATTTGGTAGCCAATGTGCGCATTGTACAGGAGAATGGAAAAGGTTTCTCTGTGCTTATTACGTATGTCAATGATAAGTCCAGCAAGAAAGTTTTGAAAACAGACAGGTTCCCCCTTTGTTATAAGATGGAGAGAAGGGAAAACACAGACCAACCTGCAAGATTCTGTTATACTGTTTTGTTATTGAGTCTCTCTCTCTCAATAAAATGAAATTTTAGTCTTCTTATGGAGTCAGTTCCCTGATCTAGTCTGTTTTATAGAGCTGTCATCAATCTTGCAAATCTGCCTATATTTTCCCTTCCCTTTCTCTTAAATCCCAGGGAGTCAGAGAGGGAAACAATCTGTCTCTTTCTAATACTCTCCTGGGGTTAATGCATATTTTTTCACCCATGACATAGCAGCTTCTGGGTGGTTTTTCAAAGGTCGTCTCTATAGCTCATTAGAGCTCATACCTCCACCACCACCACAATAAGACACATGGATGGATTTGAGGGAATTTAGTCACTATGACATTCAAAATATTTATTCTTGTCTTTGTCTTCTATGCCTGTCTGTGATTGCATGCCTGAGGAAATTCAGAATGATACCAAAAGTCCTATATAGTTACTGACAAACTGCTTTTAGGACTACTTTTCCTACTGTAATCAACCCAATCAGAAAATTTACCTGAATGAATTGGAATTGTTTGGATTGCTATTATGAATGTTATGAAAATATCACTTTAGCATATTTACCATGTTTTGATGTGTTCAGCTACTGCAGGTCACATAAGCATTTTGTAAAACTTGTACGATGCTCAAATTGGTAGCAACTTCATGAGAATTACGATGCTATTTTTCATACTAGTTCTGTGCGCAGAAGAAAGCAATCTGGAAATAAGCTATAATATACTATATATTAAAGAGAGAGAACTGCAGTCATGATTAAACAGATGACAAAAACAAGGCTGATTCTAGGACTTTTGATCTTTGGTGAATGTCATCTGTGTGCTGATGTCATGATCAGATTGAAACATTTATTAAGGCAATCTATCCAATTTACAGCCTTGAATGAGTGATGAAAAATGTTGCACTAGGTGAAAGATCAAAAGAAAGTGCAAGAGGTTGAAGGCTGTGTTAACTCTGCAGAAATTTTAACTCTAGGGAATGGAAAGAAACAAAAAAAAATGGAAACTTTTTAAATGGAAAGAGACAACTTGCATTTAATTTCCATTTTGTAAAATAGCTACAAGTGTTGCCTTCACATATATACATAAGTATTGATAACAGAACACTAACAGTCTCATCATTTGATGATCCTAGTCCTGGAGCTTCTGCCTGATAACACAAAAGTGATTTTCCCCCCTCCTTTTCTGGATTGTGCAGAAAGAGTATTAGTTTTTTTTTTTTCTGATGGGAGGTGCACGCAGGCAGATATGAGGTCAATGCACCAGAATCTAGATAGGACCACCACTTAGCTCTCTTCCATCCTTGTTTTGTCCAATAGGTTCTAGGTAAAGCCAAAAGCATCATTCCACTACCCAAAGCATTAACTAAAGTAATATCACAATTCAAGGAACCAAAGAAATCAGCAGACTGTGTGAGTAATGCTGCCATTGCCCATCCCAAATAGGTTATTGGCGTTATTCTAAATTATGTGTCAAATCTCAGCTTCCTGCTGTGCTAGCTAAGCAAAAACTGAAGATGCTACTGGCTGCTGCAACTGTTATTGCTTTCCATATTCCATATACCTAGACTTTTTGGTCCCCTTTAAAATATTACTCAAAACTTATCAGGTATGATATCAAATATTTTGTATATATCAAATATACAGCATGCTGTCATATATTTGAATGTATTGTTGTAGAGAACTTCTCATAATTACCAGAAACCACAGATTGCCTGCTCTCTAACTAAAATACTTAAAACAATTGCTAAATAGTGCAAGATAGAAGATTATAAAGATAGATAGATAGATAGATAGATAGATAGATAGATAGATAGACAGACAGACAGACAGATGGATGGTATAGAGAGGGGGGAGGGATGGAGAGGGAAAGAGAGAGAAGGAGAGGGAGAGGGGGAATATATATACACCAAGATGGATTTTATTCCAGTCCAAGCATATTGTGCAAATCCAATGGCTACGTTATTTTTAGAAACTTGCATGCAAAATTTAATTATTCAATTACCTTAATTTAGACAGCCAATTAAGATATACAGGAACCAGGGTGTTATAGCAATAATGCTGATAGAAACTAATGTTCACAATTTTTAAAAAAGGCATAGAGGGTTTTTCAGAGAGAAAAAAAATCTACAAATGATTGCAGGGTGGAAACATTCTCTGTTACCTTCTACATAAGAAAATGATCATATGTTAATTTTTGACCATACTATAAACCACTCTTTCTTTCCTGAATTCCAAATGGAATTTTGTTTTGTTCATCTTTCTATTTGTCTCTCTTTGAAGCAAATTTGAACATACATCCAGCACCTTATATTTTAATTCGTTGATACATTGTGATCTGTTTACCTCTTGATATGTTGCGATCTATTTACCTGTCTATGCACTAAGAACAAAGTTTCATTTTTTATTTTGATTTAAAAAAAATATATTGCAGTCCTTTTTTTTAAAAAAAAAGATGGATTGTAAAATCCTAATTCTATTATAATTATAAGGCCTGGGCAAACTATCATCATTATCACAGCAAAAACTATACAAATATGTAGAAAGCATGGCCCTTTTAAAAATCAAACTGTAATTTATTTAGCTGTATTTTAAATCTAGATTTTGTGTACTAATTTTTATTTTTTGAGGAATTAGATGGATATTCCCCAATTTGGTTCCTCATTTTATGGATCTTGGAAGGATGGAATACTAAGTCAACCTCAAGCCCTATCAAGATCAAACTCCAGACTGTGGGCAAAGTATAATTTTGTTGTTAGTCACAAAGACATATCTGACCCATTGCAACCCCATGGATAATGTTCCTCCAGGCCTTCCTGTCCTCTACCAACCCACAGTCCATTTAAGCTCATGCCTACTGTTTCAGTGATTCCATCCAGCCACCTTATTCTCTGTCATCCCCTTCTTTTGCCCTCAATCATTCAAAGCATAACTAGCTGTGTAAAATAATAATAATAATAATTCTTTCACTAAACTTCAGACCTGTTAATAGGCTTATATAAATATGCAACTCCCATACATATTTAAAGGAGACCTGGTGGCACAGAGGGTAGAATGCATTATTGCAGGCTAACTCTACCCACAGTCTGGAGTTTGATCCTGATAGGACTTGAGATTGACTCAGTCTTCCATCCTTCCAAGGTCCATAAAATGAGGAAACAAATTGTTAGGGGGCAAATGCTGACATTTTAAATTGCTCACAGAGTGGGATGGTATAGAAATCTAAGTGCTATTGCTATTGTTAAATGAGAATCACATCGCAAAAATGTACCCAGATATACAGAAATATCAGCTGTGTCCCAAATCTGATTATACTGGGATACATTCAATTTCAACTTGTTTAGACTATTGCAGGTGTGAAAAATTCAATTTGTCCAGAATACAAATGTAACTATAGTAAGGATATGAGTCCCTTATTAAAATAATTTGACTGGGATGTAGTTCATTTCTTTGCACAGTTTAAAGTGTTAATAATGGACTTCTACATAGGCTCCATGTAATATAGGACTAGTTGACAGATTACATTCTCCTATGAGAACTCGAGACTTATTATCTTAAAATACTCTTTTTATGGAACCTCCCCTTTCAGACACAAATAAGATACATCATGCTCACCACTTGCCCCAGGATTTCTTGGTGATGGACACCCAATTTAGTGTATTTTTGTAGGCATTTCTGCCTAGGCAAATGTATTTTTAATGAGGACCTTTTAAATTTGACTCTTGACAAACATATATTTTCTATTATGTACACTGAGAGCATTTGCACCATGACAAATTCCTTGTGTGTCCAATCACACTTGGCCAGTGAAGAATTATATCTATCTATCTAAACATTTAAATTCATTGCTGAAATTGATTTTAATCTAGGAGATGTTATAATATTTATTTGAGATTTTGTAAGCTATTTTTGGTGGAAAGGAAAAATAATGATTTTATAGATTTTAAAATATTTTTAAGAAATAGCTACCCTAAAATAAAATCAGATATTTTGCACAGGAATATATGTATATATTTGTATGTGTGAGAGAATGTGAAAATGTGAAGAAGAGTGAGAGAAAAAAGTGGGAAGCTAACCAATTCCCAAAACCTCCTTTGGGCATACATTGGATAAAATAATGTAAAGTACAGGTAAACAAATAAATTTAAAATATGCAACTTCTCAGTTTCAGTGTGCATTTATTTTCTGTTGCCAGGCTCTCGTTTTCATTCCTATCTTTGCCAGTTGCTGTGGTAGCTCATATCTTATCTGATAAATGTGCACTCTGTACTTGACAATGACTGAAGCTGACAAATATTTTCCAAGATGTCATTTGCAATCACACAGGTTTTTGAAGTATCTTTATTTTTTGCTTGAGTACTGTGGCAATGGATGTTAATGTGGTATAAGTGAGCATGTCAGCTCTCTTGCACCTGTGCTGACAAGTGCTAGGGAGGCTTGTTTAAGCCTGACATGTGAGGAGACCTTTTGCTGTCCCTCATGGTTACATCAAACAGAGATGTATCTGTACTGGCATTTTTAAATGTGTATAATACTTTTCTAATATTTTAATGTCTATTATCTCTACAATAATTTCTTAGTATTTAGAATTGTATAATCATATATTCTAGTTTTCATTTTCCCCTACAAATTTTCATGTTTTTTTACATATATTTTTTTTCTCCATGTTTTTATCAGAATTTCTTCTACTGGCTACCTCAACCAATGAGATATCCTGACATGAACAGTATTAAATGACAGTGTACCAATGGGATTTATGATATCAACAAAGTCCCATTGTTGCCTTCCCTGTCAGAGAGAAAAGACCCATCCAAAAAAGAAATGTTCTCTGTTTCACCATACAAATGAATTAACTGTTTGTCAAAAAGATGTAGCAAGATTTGGCCTAATGCATTCCTATTTAGGCACAGCTACAACTGAAAGCCATAGTGGTGCAGTGGTAAGAGTGCAGTACTGCAGGCTACTATTGCTGCCAGCAGTTTGGCAGTTTGGGTCTCACCGGCTCAAAGTTGATTCAGCCTTCCATCCTTCCAAGGTTGGTAAAATGAAGACCCGGATTATTGGGGGCAACATTTTGTAAACTACTTAGAAAGGGCTGTAATATACCACTGTGAAGCGGTACATAAGTCTAAGTGCTAAGTGTTAAAGTACATCTATACCTTGCTCTGAGTAATTAAAGATAACAACCTGATCATTAAGCAACAAGGAAATAACTGCTCTTGGCAATTAATACAAAAATCCATAAGGATATATTTCGACATATAACAGACAAATTCTGGGATGTAGAGTAAAGAGATTAGCCCTCCAAAACAGAATACTTGAGATGGAATGTTGGATACTTTTATGTATACCAGGGCTGTCAAACTCCCGGCCCGCAGGTGAAATATGTCATGTCCACATTTAGCAAAGGAGGGGAAAGTCCTGATATGTCACGTGACGTTGCCATGATGACATGGGTTTGACACCCCTGGTGTATACTGTCCTTGTGTGCATCAGTTCTAATAAATATTTTTGAGGTGTTTCTCTTCTTCATATAACATGGCTTTTGGACACCTGGCCAAATTGTATAATCAGTGTACATCTGAAAGTATTTATTTATTTAAACAATTTATATGGCCACGCATCTTACAGCAGTGACTTTAGGCAGCAAGCAGAAGATTAAAACTGAAAAGCAACCCAACACAATTTGCTGAAATAAACAACCCAAAGCCATCAATATAACACATGCCGGTAGTCTAAAACATTCCATATTCACAGTCAGTAAAGAAAAAACAACCAAATCAATCAACCAGCAGGGCTCATTTAACATCCTAGCCCAAATGCCAGACAGAACAGTCAAAAGTCTTTAATGCCCTGAGAAGGGCCATTAAAGGTTGGATCCATCTGGGTTTCTTGGACATCTGGGTTTCTTGGACAAAACAGTAGAGAAGGCATGACACCTAGGTCCTGCAAGAAAATATTACTTAATAGAGGGAACCTGGAGCATGCCCATCTTATTAGTTTTGCAAGTAATCTGGCCTTACTTAATGTGAGGTTTTATAAGTGATATAAAGTATCATGAATTATACCTAGCGAGTGACTAGATGCCAATGTAACTCATTTCATATAGCCAATGGTACTGTATGAAAATATTATGAAGAAGATTAAAATGTTCCTGTTGGCATTCTCAGCCAATGTAATAATGCTTGAACTTCAGTAAAAAATCTGATTTGTTCTTTGATGACACCATGTAGCCATGCTGCTGTTTCTTTCTAAATATCTGGAACTAAATGCAGATCACATTTCAAGTAAATTAAGTTTCCATATCGCAAGGCCTAAAGTTGTATAATTATCCAAAAAGGTTAAGAATGTTTGAGATGGTGAGAAGTCATAGCATAAGAAGGAGTATGATACTTCAAATTCTGGCAGATGACTTTCCACAGCCTAGACAAGTGTTCCTTCCCCATTGACCCCATGTTAGATGTACTGAGCTCAGCTCATCACATACTCATGGCCATTAAAGAAATAGAGGTGAATCTTTGAGTTCAACAAGGCAACACAAGTCCTATCCTGTTACTTTGTGGGGAGGGTTTACAATCTTATCCAGTCAAAGATACTATCTATCAGCTTATCTATAAGCCATGTATCATGAAAATATGAGTGCTCTAGCAACTGAGGTAGAGAAAGTTTGTGGCAAATGTCCTTTTAAAAATGAGTAAGATTGAAAAAGAAAAGAAGAATGGGGAACCACTTATTATTCTTGTTCCAAAGGTGGTTTTTCAGGAGGTAACTGGATTTTGGTGTTTTTCTTCCCCTTCACTTTGAAGATGTTTTGCTTCTCGTCGAAGAAACTTCTTCAGCTCTGACAGCTAATGGAGAATGGAAGGATTTATATTCCTTGCAACTGGACCTCTCAACCAAGAAGCTTCTATATGGAAGGTATAATAACAATATAAATCCTTCCATTCCCCACTATCCTGTTAGAGCTGAAGAAGCTTTTTGGATGAAAAGCAAAAGATCTTTAAAGAAAAAAAAAACAAGCAAGTCCAGTTGCTTCCTGAAAAACATACCCCAAAAAACCCCAACACACATACCCCCAAAAAACCCTGATTCTTGGGGGGGGGGAACCATGTTAATTTTCAAAAGCAGGTTAAGTCTTAAAACAAGCAATATCAATCAAGAAAAATGAGATTACCTTATCCTTCACCAATAGGTTACATCAATTCCCACTTCCATTTTGTTATTTATTTATTACAGTAATTAATTGCCTTTTGTACCCAAGATGCCTCGAAGCTAAAAAAAAAAAACAATATTAGAAGAGTTACTCTGGAAACAAGCTTTGCCCTCTGGACCAAGCAACTTAAAGTCTTTTCCTACTGTTAACATGCAACTGACATTTTTAAAATATGTATTGTTAATTTTGAGCAAATGCATAGTGAAGGGTTATAGCTTACTTCCAGCCTAGTAAGTAATAAGCAAGAAGTTCTAATATTTCAGTTCTAAGCCAATACAACAAGTCTGATTTGTTTAAGTGTAGTCTACAAAAATACACATAAATACTGGAAAGTAGATCCCAATCACATAAATCCAGATAAGGTTGCTTTTCAGTTATTTTTTTCTGGCTACACAATGAACACTGAATATGTCTTTGATTTCTTGTAACATAGAACAATGAAGTACAAGAAAAAGAATGGTCATTTTCAAGTCAAGAATGACAAGAATATAAAATTGATGAAGCCCGAAGTGCCCCCTTGGTCCTACTAATCTTACGTTTGGTGTTATGACAGGAAAGTATGTAATGAAAAATAGAAATGTTACGTGCTACCAGATTCATTTTATGACTGAATTTGCTGGCTTTTTCACAGAGAAAAGACTGAAGTTGACAAGGTATGTGTCCATATTCTGCTAGTGTTGCTAAGAGGGATTTTACTCATTTTGTCATTTCATGTTTTCCTTTTCAGGTTTCCATGGACACACACCTTTGCCTATGACTAAAAAAACCAGATGAGTATACATAATTTCTGTCAAAAACTAGGACAGTTGTGAATGTTTCTGTGTTTCCATAGAAACACAAATGTGTTGGCGTACTTTATTATCACACCCCTTTGTGCAGCATCCCATTTCAGTAAACACAGACAAATGTTTTCATCTCATGTGCAATATACCATGTTACAACAAGAAGGCTTTTCTGTAGTAATGAGTATCTATTCTTCAGGACTGAAGTACCACAATGGACTATATATCTGCATCATAACCCAAGTCACACATAAATAATCAGACAGAGACTCCTATGGCTTGCAAATAGATAGGATATTATGTCTTTTTAGGACTTAATATACAAATATATGACAGCTAAATGTGATTTCATTTGCGAGTATCTGCTTTCAGTATTGCTTTTTGTTTGGAAAGGAGTCAATTCATCTTGTAGAATCTAGGTAAGACTTTTTCTTGTTTAAAAAATGATATGTTATTAAATTCCTGCCAAAAATAAAATATTAAAAAGGGGGAAAGAAAAAAATTGGAAAGAAAATTAGGAAGAGGCAAAGTGCAAGTTATAAATAGAAAAGGAAGGAGAAAGAAAATAAAAAGAGAGCAATTTCCTGCTTTCTTCAATACAGTTACAGATATACATTAACCTTTTGATCTTAAATTCAGTAATGCACAGTATGTTTACAGTCATAAACAATTCTAATCATCAAATGCAAATTTCTTTTGATTTCAAGCAAAAAGTTCAGAAGTGGTTTCCACATAGAAGCAAAGCTAGACAAAGTCTTTTGTTTAAGCAAAATAGTTATTTTCACTGTCTCAGCCAATTCCATTAATTTCATCATCTATTTTTGCATGGTGGGGAAAAGTAAGCCCTTTAAATTTGGTACCTTGTAACTAAGTTGGATTTCAAAATTTCAGGAGAGCAGAAAGGGCACTCTAGGACTAGCAGTTCTAAATTACAATATCTTAACATCATTCAGTTTGGTCTCACAGTTATAGGATAGCATAAGTTTCAACTAAGTTTCCCCCTCAAGTTTATAATTCTAATTCCTTGTTTTATCTCTAGAAAAGTCCCCACTCATGTTTTGTCCCATTAATTAATTAAATAAGATGGGTGAGACACCCAAGCAATTAAATCAGGCGTAAGCTTATTTTAAATTAATTTCAATCTATTTTCTAAAATGTCAGAGCTTTTGCTATTGTAAGACAATTTCTTCAAAAAAAGTGATGTGATCTTTGGAATAGATCATTACATAAAGAACTTTTCTGGCTACAAGAAGATTTCTTTTACAGATGAGAGTAAGAAAAAAAATTCATCAGTACCTGATGTTATTTTGATAGTCATATACTTAAAAAGATTTACAATTAACTATTAATATCAAGTAGTTTTCAAATTATATCTAAAAGGAAGTAAAAAAACATAAAAATGAAGGATAAGGACATTGAATAAGTATTCTAGTTATATAGAATATTATAGTTACTGAATAAGTGCTATCAAGACCAAACCATTCAAAAAAATCAGAAAAAGTGTATGTGTCTAATTCAAATTACTTTTCATACTACATTAATATCCATATGAGATGGAATTGCCTCAATATTAGATTGAATTTGAAAATATCATTGGCATAATTTGTTAAACATCCAACTGTGAAATTATTCTTTCCTCTCCAATCACTTATTAGATTATGTACAAGAAGCTGTTCAACCAATATCAAATTATTCAATAATATATTATAACCCAAAGCAAACAAGACTCCCTAAAAGCGTATGTGCAATAGAAATTTATTTGATAGCGGGAGTCTCTGTGGTTAAACTGGGAGAAGATTAAAAGACAATGTTATTTGAAAATTCCAGTCTGGTTATCGACTATTGAAGCATTTTCTTATCCTATAATATACAAAAAGGAACAAACAGTTAGATATGGTGAAATATTGAATGAAAAGGGTGAACTTGAATCTATACAAAAACTAGAGGAACAAGGTATAAAGATGAATTGGTTTTCATATACGCAAATACATTCAAGGTATGATAAAGATTCTAAAACAGAAGGTTTCTATGATAAACTGACTGACTTAGGTAAGATTTTGACAGGTACTGATGAAAAGGTGATTAAAAAATTGTATGGATATTTATTACAAATTAAACTAGAAGAAGAACAAGTTAAAGAAACTATGATTGCTTGGGGGAAGAATTTTGGATATGGGAGCGATTTAGAGAAATGGCAAAAATTGTAGTCTCAAAATTATAAAATGACAATGTCAACAGCATATAAAGAAAATTTGTATAAGATGTTTTACAAGTGGCATTTCCCCCCGACAAGAATAGCAAGAATGTTCAAGAATAAATCCAAAAAATGTTGGAAATGTCATCAGAGACCTGGCTCATATTACCATATGTGGTGGACTTGTGCGGATGCTAAAAAATACTGGACTAAAAGCCACATGTGGTTGGAAAAAATGACAAAAAAACATATAGACTTGAAACCAGAGATATTTTTATTGGGAATTTTACCTGAAATATATAGTAAAGACTTGAAATACCTGATTGTAAATGTATTAACAGCGGCTAGGATTATATTTGCTAAAAACTGGAAAAATGAGAAAATACCATCACAGGAGGAAATCATTAAGAAAATATTGGAATGTGCTGAAATGAGTAGATTGACATTTGAAATTAGAGAACAAGAGGATAAACAATTTTATAAAATTTGGGATCTTTTCTATCAATGGTTAGACAATAAAACACAGTAATGAAATATGTAGACTTTTAGAAAATAATAAATATATAAAGATGTACCTCTTTCTTATTATATCTACAAAATGATTTTAGGATAGATTTGGGATGATAATATGAACTGTTATAAAATAAACTAAGTAAATTATGATAATCTTGTAAAACATGAATGAATAAAAGTATAGTCAAATGATTGATTAATAATGATACTAAGGTATTTAATTTTTGATTGACAATATGAGATCATATGCAATGTAATTGTAATTGAAGACTATGAAATGGAAGCACAAAACAATTTGTAAACCAACCGGCACACTGTATGTACAGCTATGGAAGATAGCTTGATGTTTTTATGTTTTGTTTGTTTATGTTTCTTTTTAAAAACCAATAAAAAAAATTTTTTTTAAAGAAATTTATTTGATACAAGAAAATCTGTGACCTGTTTGGTCATCATTTCAGGGATATTCCCTTACCCTAACAGAGAAACAGAATGACCATAGACAGGTAAAAAGCATGCAGAGTGGATTGATGTCTGACTTTTTGCTCCTTTCCCATTGACTTTCCTTGTGGGAAGCTGGCAGTAAGCATCAGAAATGTTCCATTTTTCCAAGTGCAGAGGGACTGAAAGTGTGTGGGTGAGGAAGGCTTACCTGAGCAACTTGCAAACTTCCCTGTCAGGTTCTCCATTTACTTTGTTCCAGCAAGCTTTCCACAAGCAAAAATATTGCTAGTGGAAAGGTGGCAAGAAGTGTTAGGAATCATATTAATTCATTCAGGCTTCTCCATTGACTTATGGGAAGCTGTCAAGGAACTCTGGAAATGAGGATCACATTACCATGGTTGGTCAGAGCAATACGCAGTGGCACTGAACAACAACAGCATAGTGGCGCTGAAGTGACCACAACTTTCATCCCCAGATTTCATTCTCACAGGAGTCTTGGGTTCTGGCAATCTGTAAGTTCACCTATTTGAGTTACTCTGGTTCAATAATTGTTGCCTTATATCTTCCAATTTCACCAAACTGAAGTCTACAAACAATCAGACAAACAGAAGCAATTTAGTAGTATATGGATCATTTTTATTTATTCTCTTTCAGTTCCTAAAGTAATGCTGAAACTTTTTAGGGGTAGTGTTTGACTGGCAAATTGACCATATTGCTTAATTGTATCCAGATTCAGGGAAATTCCTTTTATATCACGTTTGGATTTCTCTCTGTAAAATCCATTCATTCTGATCTAATTCTTGTGTGCTATAGAGAATAAATCACACCCTTTCTTGTATTGGAAGACTACCATCAAGACTTTAGCCTTCTCTTTCTAGGTTAAGCATACTATCTTCCTTTAACCACTCTTTGTATGATTTACAAAGTAAATCCATACACTTTCCAGTTCCTTATCACCTTTTTATATTGTGGTGACCAGAACTGGACATGGTATTCCAGGTGCAGCTGGATTGTGCAGTATAAAGCACAATCCATTTCATTTCCAATGATACTGACTTTATACCTATTGTGTGTTGATGCAGCCCAAAAGTGCATTGTTGTTTGTGACAGCTGTAGCACACTGTTGGCTCATGCTTAATCTGTACTCTACTAGGACACTCGAATCCTTCTCACAAGTACTATTGCTTAGGCAGCTACTACCTATCTTGTACCTATATATCTGCTTTTTTCCTGCCCAATGAATAACATTTTGTTAAAATGGGTCCAATAGCCAAGTGTATTAGTATTTTTTTTAACCTTGACCACATCTTTTTTGGTGTTTAGCAATTCCCATTCCATCCCTAGCTTTGAATCATACAAAAATTATATGATTATCTCTTCTATTTCCTCATCACAAGTGATGTAACTCCATCTGGCAGTTGGACTATCCATCCCACATTATTCCAGTTTGAAGAATCTTTGTCTAAATAAAGTCTGAGTAAAATACATTCATAGCATTCCCTTGGTCCACTTATTGAGACACTTTGTCAAAGAACACAATAAGATTTCCTTGACCAATTTTTAACAAATCCCTGTTGGTTTCTGGTAATCATATTGTTTGTTTTTGAATGCTTTCAAATCTACTATTTTATTGCCTTTTCTAGGTTTTCCCAGTTATTGATCAGTGCACATTAGCTTGCCCTGATCACTTGTCAGTCTTGTTATTCAAGCAGAAAAGAACCTGGCTGGCAGGATAGAGTAACTTGTGTCTGATTTATCTTCTGAACTAAGGAAAAGCACAGTACGCTGGTTATCTAGATGTGTTTTCCAACAGCCTTTTCTCTTAGGGAAGCCCATTACTAGAGCCTCACCACTATGAAGAAAGGGTACAGAGAAGAAGAACATAGTAGGCTTTTCCCAGAGATAGTCTCATACAACTTAGGTGAAATAGTTTCCAAAATTCCTTCCATTATTATATGTTTGATTAATACATGATTAATTACAGAAACAAGGAATGTTTACTAGATTTACAATGGTGCTGGATGAAGACAGATTTTCTAAGAAAATGTTGGAATGTAATGTTCTTCATACTCCTTTCCTCATATTATTATATTATATTGATTGGTATTTCGATTATGTAAGTCCTGATTAGTACCATCAGATATATTAAATGGCCCAAAACTAAAGGATTGCTCTCTCCAACACTAAAGCAGCCAATGCCACAGTAGAATGAAATTGATGCAAAATGTTGTCCCTAAGAAAGGGAAATCAATATCATCACACTTTTATCATAATTTGGCAAAGAGATACATTTTTTTCTTTCACGAACACTTCTGCTACATTATTACTGTGAGTTTTTTTAAAAAAATTATGCATTGTTCAAGTTTTAAAATCTACAAAGTGGAAAAGTGATAGATTAAACCCCACTCAGTGTAGATTACTTTTCCACTGATGTGGCACAATGGGACCATAATGAATTGGAACATGTCTATAGAACTGGTTTATAGAGTAATTCAGAAGAGTAAGGTCATGCTAATGAATTTTGTATTGTTCAGTTTCTATCCACTCTCAAACTTCTCAACAACAACAATAAAAGTACAATGACAGCTGAAATCATGGATCAACATTCTTAACCTGGCTTAGAAAAGTTGGAAGCTGTTACCATTTTCTCTATGCCATACTTTTTTCTATTGTTTTGACCATTCTAATTCAAGTTTCAATTATCTAGTGGCATTTTATTAATGTTTATCATGATTTCTTTGTTATTCTTTTTAAGAAAATATATGGAATCCACTGCTCCTTTTTATACTGCAATAAAGGACCCAGAAAAGTTGTTTATATGTCACAGCAGTCATAAAAGCAAAGGACAATAAGGTTTTTTCTTTTAATGAAAAAGAAAATGTAGACCAGACATGGAAAAATAAAGCCACTGTTGCTATTTTCCCATCATGCATTCAATAATTTCATATTTTGACATTTTAAAGGTTGCAATTGTTAGCAATGTTTGGAAATCTTTGAAGGCTATATTCATAATTTGGGGAAGGGGATGGGCAAGGCGTATTACTTGTGGCATTTTCACCTTTATGGAATCCTATAAAATGTAATAGTTCACTTCTGGTTATTGAATGTGTGCAATTACTCATTTGTGGTCCAGGTAGGAGGTGGCATCTAGCCATCTATTCTCATATATATGAGCAGATCTGACATTGTTAGTATATGGATGGGAGGCCATTAGAAAATTCTAGGTGCCTGCACTATACTTGGAAGTAAAAGAAGAAAAATCATAGAAGACAATGAAAAGCCATTTCCATTTCAAGAAAAACACTTGGAAGTTATGAATAATTGAGCTCAGCTTCACTATATCTAAGTCAATAATCAGCCAAGAGTTTGAAACATAGTTTGGTAGATGATATCCAAAGAACTGGAACAGCCTTTCTAATAGACATCTGGCCATAAGAGAAATTTAAATATAAGTTAAAATGAGAATTGGCAAACTCAGTTGAAGAAAACAATACACTGTTCAATTGAAAGGTGAGACATTCATGAAAATAAGGTATCTATTTGAAATAAAATAATCTTCATGTTCATAAAAATAATGCACAGGTAGAAATGCAGTCCTTCAGGACTTAGTAAAAACTATAAGAAGGAAAGCATTTCAGATGATGAAGAAAAAGAAACTTAAAATAGAAAATAAAGAACACAGTGACTATAGAATTATTAATGTTTGTCCTGCATTTTACCTCCTAAATGCTGATTTAGTGTGTATTATTGGATACTCACCCTGTGGCATAATAGGCCAAATATAGCCATTTAAGCACATTTACTATCTCTTTGTCATTACAAATCCCTAACAAAGTGTTGGGAGAATTCAGATTTGTTCTGTTTTCCAGAAGGCTTGGTTCAATTTGTCCAACTTCCAAATATGTCAAATAAAACTATTATTTGGTTCAGGATTTGTATACATTTCTTGCCTACTATATAGGCATCTCTGGCATTACATTGTTGATATAATTCTTGGAAACAGTGATTTATGTCCAAATGTGTTCACAGGTTTTACAGTCCAGAAATAGATTGATCACATTCCTTATTTTTTTTACGTTCCAACTATCTCCTCTATTTGCTCCAATCAGAAACAATAAAATAAAACAAAATATTCCAAGCAATATAAGATGAACATTTGATTGATAGTTCTGTTCCAAATAAATAAAAATACTAATTAATTTTCAGAAACAGAAGTAGTCTTTCAAAAACAGGAAACCTATTTAAAATGCTTTAGAGATCTGATAAAGAAAATTAGGAAGGTGACAATTAACTTTCAAGCAATTGGGAAATAACTTGGTGGCAAAGTTCAATGACATTGATGAACCCTTAAGCACAAAGGATTGAGTTAGAATCAACAGGACTGTCTTTTTATTGGTTATTATGACAAACTCCAAATATATTCTAAAAAAAACCCTGATAAACATTTTAGAAATTCTTAGATGATGGTTTCTCTTTGTGCTGGTAGCATCTTAGAGAGCCATTTTGGTCCTAGTGGTTAAGGCACTAGGCTAGAAAGCAGAAGGCCATGGGTTCTAGTCCTACCTTAGCCATGAAAGCCAGCTGCCTGAATTTGGACCAATCAGTGTCTCTCAGTCCAACTCGCCTCATAGGGTTGTTGTTATGGGGAAAATAGGAGGAAGGATTATTAGAGATGCTCACTGCCTTGAGTTGTTTATTAAAGTAATAAAAGTGGGGTATAAATAAATAAAATAAAAATAACTATGGAAGGAATGGACAAAAATATTGAAAACATAATATTGAGTTACTAAGAAAATTTAATTAAACTTCATTGGTTGCAGAGTACAAGAATTTGGTATAGCAAAACACAAGATTTCATAAGGCCTTTATAAAGCTATGCATAAATGGAGAGAACCACAGAAAAAGGCTTGGGCTGAATATCCCACCTGCACTCATGAAAGAAAGGGCATTTTCTAAATATCTAAGCTGCTACACAACTTTCAGGTAAGTTGCTCTGTTTTAAAGGTTTTAAAGCAGGGAAGAGGAATGTCTAATTTATGCCTCTAATCTAGGCCACTAGACTGATATTCACTCGACGGGCATACTAAAATCAATCATAACAAGAGTGTAGTAGTAACTGTCACAATGAACTTTTGGCCAGCCTGCTTGTGTTATGGCTGTCTTGAACTTTCTCTGAATGTGAATCAACCATTTTGAGCAATTTTAGTAGAAGACATGGGGTGATTGAGAACAATGAAGTTGATGCTTGGAGAGTTTGGAAGAGCCATTTCAAACACCTTTTCTCCTTGAATTCTACTGTTCTCTGCAGCCAAAAGATGTCATGATGTTATTGGAATGGAGCCTTTGTTTGGCCTTCCTTCAGTGATATTGGCTTTCCTGAATAAGGAGAAAGGATTCTGTTCCTTCTTCTTGCTTTAAAGGCTAAAGCCAACACATTCAATTTAATGTGTACAGCCAAAGCTGGGGCGGGGGTATCTGTCCTATTGAATATTTATGTTGTTATCTTTATTATTTTCCTAAAACCAGATCCCTTTATTATATGCCAAGATACTGCTAGACTACAATAATATACTATCCAATCTGTCTGGTGGGCAGTAAGAGGCATGATAATTATTTTGAAGCATTTCTAGTCACATCTGAGGTAATTGAATGCAATAATTATTGCTGAAGCTTTGCCTTTAAAAACAGCAAAAAAGGATCATTTATCTAGGATGAATAATATATTAACCATTCATTACACACACACACACACACACACACACACTTTTTTAAAAAAAATTACCAGCTTGTTGGTTACCAAGGAAATAATTTGGCACTTAGGAAGGAAGAGAGAATACAGTTTTCATATATATATATACAGAAATGCATTATATTGTCTGAAAATAAGCTATTTTAATTCCAGAATTTCTATTTAGCATTTTTAGACTTTGAAGTGGCTCACCATCTTTGTATTCTGTTCCTCTTACCCAGTGAAATCTCATGAAAACATGAAAATAGAATTGAATAAACCCTATCTAAACCCCATAATTTCCCTTTGTTTACAATATACAGTTCTAATACTCTCATTTTTTCCTCCTTGATATCTTGTTTGACTTTAACTTTCAAGTACCATAAATCTTATAATCATAAGAGGTGAGAATCTGAAGGGAGAATATTGGAAATAAAAGGAACTGTAGTTCTGTATCTGTCACAGATCCTTGAGAAGTAGAAAAAAGATCAGAGAAGTATGACATTTATAAACATTTTAGGTCATGAAGAGGTTTATGTTGAATAGACATGATTATGTAGGAATGTCATTTGGTGGCAAGTTGAAGTATTTCTTCCTCTATGAAGATGCATAGAAAAACTGTTATTAGCTGATACTACAGCTTATTACATTTCCAAAAAAATATTTGACATCTTTCAGACTTTCTGAATGTTTTATGTATTTTTGCTGTTGAATATTATAAGAACTTCATGTGGAGTTTACTGATATAAAAAGGGAATATAAGTTTGGTGTTTGTTTAATCCAATAACAAATGTCCTAGTTGAAAATCTAGTTCAATCAATCTACTTAAAGCAGTAACTTGGGCCAGTTATTATGAGTGCCTATACAGAAAAGTAGAGTAGCATTAGCAAAAAAAACAAAAAACTCAAGAGCCATTAGCAGATAAAGGAGACACAAATGATATTCAGTCATGGAAATAGTAAGGGCATGAGAAAGTGATTCAAAATGCCCCCACTTGTTTCTGTATGGTATGAGAGAGACCAAAGGAAACTTTGACAGGCTTCCAAGATTGCTATTATAACCCACAACAATAAAATAGTATTCCACTAATACTTGTGGTTTCTTGATTTGGTCTACCTTCCAGAGGTGATTGTACTTCATTAAACAATCTGGATTGGTTTGACTAGCCATGCTGTTTGTGTATCTTACAAATTGTTTCTGCTTTTCACACTACTCAGATTCTAGAAGCACATCATGCCATTTTCAAAAGGAATTTGTGTAACCTTGATAAAAATTTCATTGGTGCCTATCAATCTAGAAACTGTGACAAAGCTATTTCTAAAGCTCTAGGGCTTAACCTATCTATGGTAAGACATTTTGAAAAAGAAATTTGGGACCACAGTAAATCTTTCCAAGAAGAACCACCCTGTCAAAATCACTCAAAGACACAGTACAAAATCATCCTGGAAGTTACTAAGAACATAAGAACAATGTCCAGAGATCTCCAGGCCTATTTCCCTTCAGCTAAAGTTAATCTTCAAGACTCTAACAGCATAAAAACATTTTTATAAAAAAAATGGATTAATAGAAAGTAGCAAAATAGAATCTGTGGTTCACTGAGAAGGACACTGATATTTTATGTCAATTGTCCAAACTGAACCTGCCATCTGTGGAATGATGACTTTTGGGGCAACTGGTATATTATTATATCCGGTGGAAACAAAACACTGCATTCCACAATAAGAACCTTACTGTTAAGCAACGAGACAGTAATGTCTGAAATATGAAATACTGTATTCTGACCCAAGCCTTGTTCAAATTAAACAGACACAAATTGTGTATAAAAGCAAACCTATTTTAATGCGGCACTGGGAATTCAGTGCATTCCCAGCCAAGAGACATTTAAACCTAATTGTCCGATATCAAAAGCAAGCCCTTTCAAGGTTGCAAAAGGCTGCCAAGAACAGAAGACTAATTACTGACTAAATATCCACTGACAGAAGTTTCAAAAACAAACCGGAGTAAGCGGGGCTTCAACGAGGACTCTGAGTCTAAAGAACGGTTTGCTTCCTGCAAAGAACACATCCCCAAGGGCTGGATTTTATCCCTTATGGGAGGGGCCATCACCTTCCAGTCGCCCTCCCTGTTTCAGCTGTCCTTTCCTTTGAGAAGCCCTGAATGCATGTGCACTGGGCACAGGCTCCCCGAGGTCCTCTGCGTCACTGCTGCCAGACTCCACAAGCTCTGAAGGCAGCATCCCACTTTCTGATAGTCCTGCCCCCATCCCTGCATCACATGCAGGCCCCTCATCCAAGTCCTCACTATGAGAGACCTCGGCTGTCTGCACCTGCTGCTGGAAAACCACAACATACTGCCTCAAGATTTGAGCAAGACCTGGCATCATTTAAGTAAGCATGAATTCTGCTTAATATCAAATAAATCTACAGGATATTATTAAGTCATTTATCCAAGTGACAAAGCATATAGTATAATAAAGATATTTTTTTCTTAAAATTTTGTTTATTAGGAACTCCTTTAAAAAAAACATTTTTCTTAATTTAAAGGGAAAATCTTTGAAATACAATTAATTTGAAATGAAAATGATGACTGGTCTTTCTTTTGGACAGCATGCATTAATAGGGAAGCAGTGATAATAGGAGTGCTGTAGATAGAGAAATAATATTGATTTGTAATCATGTAGTGGTAACTACCCAGGATTCCAGATAAAATAATATTCTACTGGCTCAATTAAGTTTGAAGCTTCTGAATAAAGGCAATGCGACTGAGGGTTATTGCAAACTGAGAACATTTCTTTTCAGTGGATTATTTGGTCCTTGGAGATACTATATCAAATGTGGTGAATGATCTTCCCACCAGGCCACAAGGACCTTACTGAGGTCCACTCCCTTTTCCAAACCACTTCCAACATGTCTTCATCTACTAGTTCCAAATAAAAGGAAAAAGCTCTTACCACAACTGTTCAGAAATAAAGATTAATTTCCAGGGAATGAAGGATGAATATAATATAATGTTGCAGGATAATGTTGCAGGATCCAATCTGAGTCAGTTACCAGGACCAGATGTTTAGTCATCCAAGCTTTTGGACATGTGCTAGAGCCCATTTTCAGAGAATTTCTCTTTAGCAAAGTGTGTGGAATTAATTTGTATATTTGCATTTTTTAAACTGGGCTGCTTTTTGGTTTGGTTTGTTTATTCATTATTTTATTTTTTTAAATTAAGTAGATTAAAATGCAGTAAATAAACACATATAGACTAAAATTTAAAGAAAGCAGTCTATGTGCATGAAGAACTGAATATTTGTCTAGTAGATAAGGAAACCAGGAGATCATGGGTTCAGATCCTGCCTTAGCCATAAAAGCTACCTAGGTGACATTGAGCCAATAACTCTCAGTCCAACCTACCTCACAGGATTGTTGTTGCAGAGAAAAGAAAAGGAGTATTACGTATGTTTTCCACCTTGAGCTATTTCTAAAAATAATAAAGGTGAGATACAAACAAACAAACAAACAGATGTAATATGTATTTAAATAAGACATAGAGATGCAATTTATTTATTTTCCTCTATATGCAGTATTATTTTCAGTTTCAATATATCAGATCTCTACCAAATCTGCAGTCTAATTACTGCAAATATGAATAAGAAAAAACTAACTAGTCAATTGACAACAGAAACTTATTTAAGCAATTTTTTTTTCTCCAAAGAGATTAAAATTAAGACAATTAGCCCTCATGTGCCAACTAATCTTTGTCTCCTGAAATTGCATGAAGAAGTAATAAACTTATTTCCCACTATCCAATTACTTAAGCAATAATTACAAAAATGTTAACAATTGGGTGACTCTTTAATGGCCCAAAACAAAAGACCGCGGGGTTTTGTTGTGTTTTTTTTTTTTGCTCTATGCATTATAAACTTGTAATTTTTCAAACATTATGCATGTGCCGGGTATACTCCATTACATTTATAAATTCATTAAAAGCCCTTCAAACCAGATAACATAATATAAGAAAGATTTCAAGTAATCCATAATTAAAGCTGTTAAATTCATCATGGTCTAGCAGTATATTTGATAGCTTACTATGTACATTCATGCATAAAAATGTTGAGTAAATAACACTTCCATTTCATTTTTCTAACACCTGGGATTTCACAGCATTCAGATGGAAGTGTTTATCGCTACAATAAATTTATATTTTCATTCTTGACTGCTGCATTCATTCATTGTTTTCATTTCTTTTCCTTAAAGGAAGGAGATACAACTCTATTCTGGCAATTATTAAATGCTCACAGTGTGATTTATTAACCATGTTAAGATTTAAATGTAGCAGTCAACTGTTCACTTCCTCACAAATGGTCTGGTTCTAGTTGGTGAAATATCAAAATGTCTATATGTTGTTTTCATTTTCCTCTGAGGTTCAAGCCTGCCCACCCTCTTCTGAATTGAGTTCAACCAGTTTCAGCTTGTAGAATAAGAACAAGGAGAGCTGGAAATGAGATGTCAAAAAAACAAAAACAAACCAACAAAATAACCCTTCCAATAACACAACAAAATTATTTTTAAAGTGTGGTAGTTATTTCAGAGGCCTATTTTGTTATGCAAAGAAAATACAGTGTTGCCAAGACTATTAGCAACAGAAACAAACATTTTTTTCAAGCTAAAATGTCAGCTTTAGGAAATAGCACTTTACCTGTGTATGCATTATAAACGGCTATTATTGGCTTACAGCTAAGATGCATAGGAGGCTTCAGTTCCCAAAATGAGATTGGCACATCTTCCCCCTCCTAGGCCACCCCAGAATTCTTTGCATGGTCCATGAACAGATTTGGAAGGTGACAAGAAGGCCTGTAAGAAAAAAAATGTTCAATAGGCAAATGCAATTTGATCCAAACAGAAAGATAAGTTGATGCTTTTCACTGCAGAAACTGGCAGAAACCTATTTTTCTTCTCTGTTAACCTTTTTGTTAAAAATCTGGTTGCAAGAAATACTGGTTGATGTTTATAATGCCATGGAAGATCAGCAATGTGCTGTTTCTTTCTAAGTTTGCATAATGCTCAGAATTCAATAGAAGAGAGTATCTGTAGCTCAGGTTGAATTGTAGAGTTCTTTGTGCTCTCTGAGCTTGGTTATTTGTTTGCAAACATTTCATTACCCCTGTGCTTAATCATGACAAAAACTCCTTAATCTCACAACACATAGAGACTTTAAATGGTAAAACCATTAGCATTTTAAACCAAGCCAAATCCCAAAATGCTAGGGAATTCCTGTAAGCCTGGCATTCAGACAAATCAGCTATCCATAGACATAAGCCAAATTTATAGATTCAGAAGAGACAGTAGAAAAAACTAAGAAAACAAAAAAGACTAGAGCACATCCCACTCTAGCTGTCAGCAACAGATAAGCAGGAATGAACACCAGACAAACAATGAGGCACAAAATAATACTTTAAACAAGAAACCACCAAGGAGGAAACCACTTCCCCACCAAAACTGGCAGGGCTAGCTACTACTGTACATATAAACTGACAGCAAACCCCACGATCATTCCTACTCATGATGTTATCTAAACTGGGAAATGAAATAACAGCAGCAAACAATTTGTCAACTCTTTCAGATAGTCCAGAAAATAAAATAAAAAAAGAACAAACACTACCCTTGTTGCAAGGTTACAATTAGAGGATCTTGCAAGTCAGAAAGCGTTTCTCTCCTCCTTTACTTTCACTTTTTAGAAAACTAGGGAGCGTCCCCTCTGAGAGGTTTCCCATGCCCTTTTTTCCTTATGTGTTCTGCATGATAGTTGTGGCTCTTTTTTGCAGCTCTTCTTCCTGTCTCCTAAGATCATTCCCACATACCATTGTGCAACCAAGCACCAAGAACTACATGGTGTTCAGAATCTCCTAAAGCAAAGTTAGGCAACCCACACTAGATGGAAGACACACATCCTCTAGTCTCTGATTTGTGGCCCTGAAGTACTCAGAGGTACTTCAGGGCCGCATGGGTAGAAAAATGGCCAGTGTTGAAAATTATCATTCCCTTCTAAAATCAAATGAAAAACAGAAGAAAACTGTCTGTCTTGTGCTTTATTATAATACTGCCACAGATCAGGTGGCTAAGTCATACTGTTGACACAGGAAAAAGAACACACCTCTTTAAAATGTTATGTTTAATTTTAACTGTCAATCAAAGGTACAAATAAACAGCTATTACAAAGAAAAATTAGAATCACAAATCAAAAATAAATCACAAGGTTCTCATGCAAAATTAATTCAATAGAAAATATATTTAAAATGCTGTATTTGGAGAGTCAAGGCAGATGGGGAATATGATACACATTGCCAAAATGTATGCATGTGTACATGAAGTATGATGTGGTCTGTATTCTCACTGCTGTATTTCACCAAAGGATGTGAAAACTCACAGTGGAGCATTTTAATCGAAAAACAGAATGCCAGTGAAAACAAGCACAGCTTCATCACCTTCCATCTTATTGCTCAACAATCCTTTAAGCTTTGCTTGTTTATTTTATGGAGTCCTTGGTGCTCTCTTAGCTTGAGAGCATCAAGGACTCCATCATACAACCCTGAACTACATGTATTCTATTTAGTTTATCTTTACTGTCTTCAGAAAATATTTCATTCTCACTTGTATGTTTGCTTGCTTCAATGGAGCATAGATGCAGCCTGTAAAAAGCAAGACTACATACCTAGAATAGAAAAAGCAGATATTTGAAGGCAATGGTTGTAAGGACAGTAACCATGCTAGGATGGCTAGCATGATTGAAGACGGGCTGGTCAAATTCATTAAGAATTTGTTAATTGCACTTACATCTTCAAAAACAACCTACCACTGAATATCAATCTGTGGCATGGGAAGCTGATCATTTTCATGCCCATCTTCTAGGCTGAGTAGAAATGTCTGTTGTGCTCTTTCTTGTCCATTTCCTGAAAATCATTGTCTTTGTAGCTAAGTTTCAGACCTTGAAAACTGCAAGTTGATCACAAAACAATTGACCCTGAGAGTTTGAGAGAAAGTTTTTTTTTTCCCTCCTGGGAGCTATGTATATCATGGAGAGGAAAGAAAAACCTCTGCTTGTTTGATTTCTGTTTCAACTAATCCTTGGCTGTACAAGGAATGAAATGTGTGGGTGAGAACAGCAGCAACCCCTTTCATTGCAAAGAAACCAGTACACAAGGTACAGCTGAGGAACAGTGTCGCAAATTATTACTATGCCATTGTGAGAAAGCTTTATGTTGACTGTAGTATGTAGATGTGATTAAAAGTACAGTTTGGTTTTGCCCTGTACAATTCAAACATAGTTTTATAATTTTTACATTATTTGCATGAGTCACAATGCACAAAGCACTCTCGGGGAAGTGTGCTAAAATATTATGGAATGTATTTACATTTTTTCCATATAAAAGTGATTCTTTTTCCCCCAAAATGTGTTGTTATTGTTTTGAACTGGTAATAATTAACCCACTTTTCCCTTTCTTCAATAGCTATCAAGAAGGTTCAACACAAGAAATATGAGTTAAATATCAGGATCATCCATCTTATCTGGCAAAGGTGAAGTATTGAACAGAAGCAATTAACAGCATTAGCTAGCAAAAAGTTCCAATATAAACAAACATTTGCATTAATAATGACAATAAATCTGTAAGTAACAAAACTAAAATTCCTTCAGAGTGCAAGGCATTCAAATATATCAGACCATAGTCCCTTGTACTTCAGTAGAGAATGGTGTGACAGATGGAAAGATCTGTAGTTTGCCAGAAACAGCAAGTTACTATACAGATCCTAAGCAGAAGAAATGATGAGAGCCACCTACCTGAAAAAAAACCACTGACATCAAAAACATTTGAGATTAAGACCAAGCCAAGAATAAATCACTTAATACTTTTTTGGAAGCAAAGCTTGAGGCTATGTTCCAAGACAACAATGCTTAAAGTTAGGAAATAAAAAGTAGGAACTGTGCACAAAAATGGATCCTGGAAATCGTTATCATAATACCACAGAGAAAAACTATTAGGTGTAAGGTCCGGTACAATGCTGAAGTTGAAGGTTAATGATACAAAAACAGATTAGCACCAAGGACTGGATGACTGCAGATGCCTGTGAGTTCTTATGATTTAATAGATATGCAATGCAAAATACTACTTGAGTCCCCCTCCTTTTTTTAATTAAGAAGTACATTAAAATGAGAAACATGAACAGTTTCAATTTTTTAACCTCATGTGGCAAGCAAACTAATTGCATGGAATTCCATTGTGAATTCCTCCCTTGTCCCAAAAGCACATAACACAGCTAAGCCATTTGCCTTTTAAATTTGCAAGATGACAGCCTCTCCTTCTATGCTCAAGATTTTACTCTAAAGTACTTCTAAACATATTTACATATTATGAAGTGAGCTTAATTTATGTGTTCATTTTTCCATTTGTAACTCCATCTATTTCCTAATTTTAGAGTTAAGGAAGAGCTCCCATAGATTAAGGGCAGTTGTCTCTCATAGTCAGGCTGGGCAATGTTTTTTCCTTGGCTACAAAACCTTTGATAATCATCATCTCAGGTCATCTTCAAGATTTCTGCATTAAGTAAAAATATCTCTATAGCGGCACACTTTTTGAACTGTAACACAACCCTAGGAGGAATCATGCCCAACAATGCTCTTCTTCAAAGTTGCCCTCAAGCCATCAATACTTTGGCAATACAAATGATACCCAATTCAACTCAGGTTTACTGGTCCACATTCTTTATTAAAGTCATATATCTTCAATACTTGGAGTTGTTTAATCCATTTTAGTTGCTAGCCATTTCAATTCTTCTGTATTATTCTTCAGATAAACCTATCTTCTAAAGATAGCCCATCTATGGTCTTTCTTTCCTTTCCCATATAAACAAAAGTACCTTTACTCTCCTTATCAATAAAGCGAGCAGACTTGTTTGTTTAGCCAAATACAGAGAACAACTATGGAACCTGGGAGAGGATGAAGCAATTATGGGCTCAAATAGGCAGTAGAAGTCTGAAATTGAAATTAATCAGATTCTCACCAATGAAGGATTCACAAGTAGAAAGTATATCCTTGTGTCTAGTCCAAGCAGAAGTTTTTTATGAGCAAGGCAGCACCATTGCAAAATTGCAGTGAAATAGAACTTTCAAATTAAGTAAGTGGAAAATAGGACACATTATTTTTGGATGCAAACTGAAAGTTAAGAAAATAGAGGTTTCTTCCTAAAGAAAAGGTTAGTGACATGCTGGTAATATTTGAAATAGAAGAAATAGCAATAGCAGTTACACTTATATACCACCCCATAATGCTTTACTGCATTCTCTGGGTGGTTTACAGTGTCAGCATACTGTCCCCAACTGTTCATTATTTTACCAACCTCAGAAGTATGGATGGTTGTTAGGATTGAACTCTAGACGGTGGGCACAGTTAGCCTGCAATACTGCATTCTAACCACTGCACCATCAGGGTTCGAGAAACTCTATTGAAATGAATAATCTAAAAGGAAATTTTTTTTTTTACTAAACAACAAACAACTTAGGAAAGCAATAGAAAGTACTGCATATCATCAACACTAAAAGGCCAAATATTACAGCTGTAGTCAGAATAATGGGCATAAAGGTATCAGTCTACAAAAATGAGACTAGCAAGTAATAAAGAAAATAATGAGATACCTGAAGGTCATGCTTCACAAGAAGCCAAGAATACCAGTGCACACAGACCTGAGACTAATTGGTTTTGTGCTCAAATTGAACTGGTGTCACAAAGGACTATAAATCCACTACATGATACCTATTTCAGCTCAGGAAAAGAATCATTATCTGGGCTTGTCTTATCCTCAACAGAAGCAAAGAACATTGTTGGCACCGCATACAAATGAAAATCAATGTGGTTGGCACATTTGCAGATGCTGGATTTAATGCACATAAACCTATTCTGGAAGATAACCAAGGATATATCAAGGTAGTGCAGAAAAAGAGAGTAAATCCATGCTCCAAACATACTAATATCAAATGTGATGTCAAAGATTTCCAGAAACAAGAAATGATGGAGATACAATATTGCCCTATGAAGGAAATGGAAGCTGCAGTGCTTATCTGGCCCCTATCCAATGATCATCACTAATATCTTAAGAAGAATATAAATTTTCAAATGTAACCTAATGAGATAAAGTATTGAAGAAAAATACTATATATGCATATTATTATAATGCCACTCAAATTTTTCATGCCATAAGATTCTAACTGAACCTGATCTATATGGTTAGAGGAAGAAGAGATATAGTAATGTGACTTAGACAGATTCTATAACCAATCAAAAAACCAGTTGTCATTCAAACAGTAACTAATTTAATGTTATTGCTGCAGCCGTTGATTGGATAGATCTTGCCTTCTCTCAAGGAATTTGATGTGATCTGTGTATGGGTTTACCTTTGTTTTATTCCACAATAAAATCTATGAGATTTGTTGAGCTGAGAAAAAATGATTGAGCCAAAATCATTCAGTGAATTTCTACAACTGAGGATAGATTTCCACTTGAGTTTTTCCAGTGCTGGTCCAAAACTTTAATCATTTGCAAGCTCTCTATTACTACTCTTTTTTTTTCCTTAGCTGAAAGAAGCAAAATCTGCACAGTATTGAACATAGTACAGATAGTCCTTGACTTATAAGAGTTTGTTTACTGACCGCTCAAGTTTAACAGCACTAAAAAAATGTCTTATGACCTTTTTCTCACACTTATGATCACTGCAGTATCCCCATAGTCAAGTAATGAAAATTCAGATGATTGCCAACTGACTCATATTTGTGATGGTTATAGTGTCCCACAGTCACGGAATCACCTTTTTCAATCTTCTGATGAGCAAATTCAACGAGGAAATTAGATTCACTTAACTGTGCTACTAACTTAACATCTGCAATGATTTATTTAATCTGCAGCAAGAAAGGTGGTAAAATGGGGCAAAACTCAATAACTGTCTTGCTTAGAAACAGAAATTTGGGCTCAATTGTGGTCATAAGTTGAGGATTACCCGCATTTCTACTTGGGTTTAGTGTCTAATGCTGGTTGTGTTGTTTCCAAATTATTGACTTTGGATGTTTTTTCTTTCTTTTTTTCATTTCTTTAATATTTTGGTAAATTCTTCTGTGATAGGCAATTTGGTGTGGTAGTGTCATGCGCCTGTTGGAGTCTGAATCTGAGGAGGAAGACAAACAGCTGACAGGGAGTGAGAGTGTGGCTCCATTGGCTGTGGAGAAAACTGGAGGGCAAAGTCTGGCTGGGCAGAGTAGGGAAGAGGTAGAACAAGGGAGAGGGAGTTCAGAGGAAAACCCAGGCCCAGCCCCTCTTCATCCTAGGGCATGCAGGGAGGAATGGAGAAGAGAGCAATGTGGGTTGCCTGGCTTACAGGGGAGGAAAGGGCCCTGATTTCCTTCATTAGCCACAGCTAGGAAGAGAGTTTAAAAGAAATGCATCCTGAGTGCAGAAGCTGCTGGGAGCAAATGTAAGTTTATCTTGTGTTGACTTTGGTTATCTCTATTCCTGGCATCTTCCCAACTGTGTTGAGTTATTGCTGTGCCTTCATGTCTGGAATTCTTCCTCCTGCCCTGTCGGACTAATTACCTCATTTTGCCTTGATTGGACTTATAATTTCAGTTTTTGTTGACCACATTTTGGACTTGATTTTCTGCAGCCAAAGGCTGTTCCTGGGAGAGTTTTTCTCCAGCCAAAAGGTAACCAGGACATTGGGGGCAAAGTTGGAGCTAATAAATGGACTCCTACTGATTTTCTGGCTGTGTTGCCTTTGTGCCATGCCCTGTCATCACAGGTAGTTGCGGTTCTAGAATAGAAACTGGGAGACCATGAGTTTTAGCCCCTTTTAAAAACAAAGCCAGATGGGTAATCTTGGGCCAATTACTCTTTCTCAGCCCTAGGAAGAAGGCAGTGGCAAACTACTTCTGAAATGTTGCCAAGAAAATTGCAGTAACTTTTCTAGGCTATTACCAGGAATCAAGACTCCTGAATCAAAGGCATACAACATGCACACTGAATCAAAGGCATACAGCATGCACAAAAATACTTCTACAGATAATCATTGTTTAATGACTGCTTTGTCTGGTAGTTATTTGCACTAAAATAGTGATGAAAAGGTGACCATGCCTCACATTTATGACCTTTACAGGTCTGTAAAATGAGAGAAAGATGAAGTACAATTATAAACACAGTCAGTTTCACTTAGCATTGGCTTCACTTAACTGCCAAGTTGCCAGTCCTTATTGTGATTGTTTAACAAGGACTCCTGTATTCAACTCAAAGAGCCTAAGATTCCGCAAAGAAATCATAGCAACCAGTCATAGTATGCAATTTATGCTGCCAAAAAGTGTCCTATTAATATGTATCTCAGCACATGGGAGCCCAAGCCAAGGCTTAAATGAACATGATTACTCTAGTTTAAGATAAATAGATGGACAGAAACAAATTATTAAACATTTGATTTGATTTTAAAAACTGAACAGTTACAAATCATAGAGGACATGCCAATACAAAAAGACATACACTTACTTCATGTCAAGAAAGGTACAATTATTGTAGGATATATGTCATATTTTCATGCATACTATTGCCTTAGATGATTAGAATACTTTGGGACTTCTATGTCCTACTGCCAAACATTTTGTTCTAAGTGACCCAGAGTTATCACTAGCATATGTTCTTTTTTCTATTGAGCAATAATGTATAGTATCTTTAAGCATGGCGCTACACTTGACTTTTGAGTGGCATACACTGCAACCAGTGTAAGAGAGGCCCATCAGTAGGCATATTTGCTGTCAACTCCTTTTCTATGGAGTTGCCTAATCCAGAATGAAGGATGACCCTGATCTCATAGTTTTCTAGAAGCTGACAAATACTTGTTTTTTTCCAGAAAAGTTTAGTTACTGATTGTGGAGTCATTGAAACCTATGTATTTCTCATCTTATCTAATTATCAAATATAATATGTATTATTAATTATTTTTATTATCTGTAAACTGCCTAGAATTCACACTGAGATAAATTGCATAGACATCAGAGTTGGTATTCAGCAGATTCTGACCAGTTCTGGAGAACCGGTAGCGGACATTTTGAGTAGTTTGGAGAACCGGCAAATACCACCTCTGACTGGAGATTTTACAGTCTCCTTCCCCTTGCCATGCTCACCAAGCCACGCCATAGAACCAGTAATACAAAAATTTGAATCCCACCACTGATAGACATGTTTGTTCCAACTAAAAGGAGGAAAAAGAAGGGAAAATATTAGTACAAGATGGGGTTGAGTAAGGGGGGAAAGTAAAGGCACAAGAAAAATGGACAAAAATAGAACATTGAGACAAAGAAGGTGGAGAGAAAATAAGTAACTGAAAAGGAAAGAAATAACTCTTTCCTCATTAACTCGTTTAAGCATTACAGATGGGATTAAATTAACCAGGCAAATGGCCAGTTCTAAGCTACAGCTAATTTTCAAAACTACCCATATTTTTCAGTACTGATGTTTGCTGTATATTCATCCATTCACAATGCATCTTCTATTATCATCAAACTGAAAACAACTCTCCTCCCTCCCCCAAAAGAACAATTTATGGTAAATTTGGGAAGTGTCATGCCCCTGGTGCAAACTGACTCTGAGGGAGAGGAGGAACAGCCAACAGGGAGTGGAGGTGTGGCTCTGGAGATTGTGGAGGAGGCTGGTGAAGGTCAGAGGCTGGCTGAGCAGTCAGTGGAGGAGCCAGGCCCATCCTCTATCCATCCTAGAACATGCAGGGAGAAGAGGATAAGGGAGAGATGTGGTCTACTTGGGAGGAGCGGGCCTTGATCCTCTTCATGGATTGCAGCTATGACAACTGAATAAGAGTATGGAGCTGCGTACTGGCGAACGCTGGAAACAAAGCATGCAAATATCTCTAGTTTATAGTTCCTCTCTGAGTTTGGCGTCCTTCCCAGTGTGTGTTATCTGGGGACATCCTCCATCCCTTATCTTGCCTGGTTTGTGTTGCTTTTTTCCTTCTTTGTGTAACTGTTTGCGTGGGAGTGTTTTTGTCTTTCGTCAAAGATATTCGCAGCTTGGAAGCAAACTGAAGAAATAAAAGGGGCTTCATCTGTTCTCTGTGACTGTATTTGTTTTGTATCCCACCCTGGGTCATCACAGGAACCCTCATTTTTGTATTAGCTCAGTATGGTATAGAACATTCTATTGAGGTTACAATGTAATTAAACATAGCATTTAAATATGTTATCCTTTATATTTATACTATGCCAATAATTTATGGATTTCCTTTTACCTTCACTTCTGGCAAATTTCAAACACTCCAGAGTTGATATGGAGGGATATACACAAAGAAATGTGGAGGAGAAAAAAATATCTGTTCGACTGCTAAATGCAATTCTGTCTTTGGATGCATATAATTCTATATCTGCATGTGCATATGTATACAATTTGCATACGTTAAGTTTAAAAATATGATTCATAATATTCATAGTTGAGAAATACACAACAGTATTTCTTTCCTCTTACATTCTTTTCTACTAAAGGAAAAGAAAAAGAAAGAAAAAAGCACTTTTAATAAAAGCTTTTCTTTTTTTTTTTAGAAAAAACCAATTTTCATAGCATATATTTTAAAACCATCCACATTTTTACTAACCACAGAGCAGTAATAAACATCTGAACATAATAAGGAAAAAAACCTTATAGAAGCTTTTGCACTCCTAATAGTACTGTAATGGCTAGTTTCCCTGTAGTTTGAACGAGAATTAATTATTTTGACCTCTTAAACCAATTCAATTATTCTGAATTATATCTAGATTTTTTTTTAAATATCCTTTATTATCCAGATTTTAATAGTAGTAAATTATAACATATTAATAAACTCTTCAAAAATCAGAAGGAGTCTGGTAGCATCTTTGCAGACTAACACATTTTTTTAAAAAACCAATAACCATAAGTTTATATGAGTGACAGCTGACTTCAACAGATGCATGAAATGGCTAAAATGATTTGAATTTAAGCAGGAATGAAGCAGAAGGAAAATGGAGGTGGGCATTAGAAAGGCAAGTAATGCAGCTACAGATTCCATGTGAGACAGATTATAAATGCCTTGCATTTAACAATTTTAAAAACTCACTGCTTTTGTTGAGCTCTTCTGAATTTTTTGCTTTTAAGTAACACAGCAATTGTTGCCATTTTTAATATTTGATTCCTGACCAAATTTCATCATTTGGGGAAAATAGCCATATCTCTTAATAAAGGATCATTTGTATTTGCATTATTAGTTGTAAATCCAAATAATCCTAATAAACCTATTCCAGGATTGCTTAAAAATTGTACATAATATTTAATAGTTATTATAAAATATTATCAAAGAGAATACAGGCAGTCCTCAACTTACAACAGTTTGTTTAGTGATTGTTCAAAGTTACAACAGCACTGAAAAAAAGTGACTTATGACTGATTTTCACATTGACGACCTTTCCAGCATCTCCATGATTATGTGCTCAAAATTCAGATGCTTGGCAAGTGGTTCCTATTAATGTCTGTAGCTGGGTCCCGGGATCATATGACCAAGCAAAGTCAATGGTGAATCCAGATTCACTTAACCATCAGGTTCCTAACTTATCAAATGCAGTGACTCATTTAGAACTGTGGCAAGGAAGGTCATAAAATGGGACAAAACTCACTTAAGCAATGTTTCGCTTAACAACAGAAATTTTGAGGCTCAATTGTGGTGATAACTAGCCAAGGACTACCTGTATTGAAATTCAGAAAAAGAAAATTGACCAATTCCTCATTTATCCCTTTAAAACTTGAAAATAATCTTATTTAGTATGATTTCAATACATTTGGATTATGTGTGCTCACACTGAAAGCACCAAAAATCATAGTTTACATTTTGATAATGATCAAAAATGAATATAGGTATGTAGCCAAGAGGGGAAGACTGATTATAAGTATTACTTACCATATAATTTTGTATAATCATTTTCTAAATTATAAAAGCAAATGGCTAAATATAAAATAAATGGAATCACATGACCAATTGCTTTTGGATAATTGATCACTTTACAATATTAAGAGTAAAGAAGAACCACACATTCATTTCAATTATTCAAATCTGCACATTTGATTTGTATATCAATTGTATAGAAAGAATTTTGACCTTTTAAACACTGGTATCCAAGGAAACTCACGAGAATACCATGGACAACCCAGAAAACAAACAACTCAGACCTAATCAATCCAGAATTTATATCTGAGACAGAAATGATCAAGCCAAATTACTTTGTTTTGGAGACATTGAATGAAGACCTAGTTACCTTGATAAGTTCATAATATTGAGAAAAGTGGAAAGAAAATAACTTGCAGCAAAATGAGTGGAGCTTGATTGCAGAAGTGATTGTTACAACACTGAGAGTGTTGAGGACTGAGTTAGGAGCAGATTATCCTGGAGCGCTATCTATGTTGTCATGAAGAGATGATGGTTTATAATTAACATTAACTTCATGTAGTTAAGTTTTCATTATTATTATTACCTTTATTGTCAGTGTACAACGTGTGTACAATGAGATTGACTGAGCCTTTCTTCATGCACAACTCACCAACACAAGTCACAGTGAGAGCAGAAGTCCCTAACCCAGTCCCAATTAAAACCCATTAATACTTTTAATATAATATCAGCATTCAACAATCTTGTTTAGCTGTAAGTTTCTACAAGTTTTCTCATTAACTTCAAACTTGTGATGTTGTGCATTGTCCTTCATCATGAGATACTTTTTAGGTTCAAATTCTTTTATTTTATTTATTTTGTCAAGCAATTATAAGATAACAGGTATAAGTATAAACATAATTATGGATACATGAAATTGATACATATAAGAAAAATAAAAAAGAAACAATAGGATGGGGACGGTAGGCACGTTGGTGTGCTTATGCATGCCCCCTATAGACCTCTTAGGAAAGGAATGAGGTCAATAGTAGATAGTCTAAGGTTAAAGTTTTGGGCGTTTGAAGAAGAAACCACAGAGTTAGGTAGAGTATTCAAGACATTGACCACTCTGTTGCTGAAGTCATATTTCCTGCAATCAAGTTTGGTGAGGTTTACCTTGAGTTTGTATCTATTGTGTGCTCTTGTATTGTTATGATTGAAGCTGAAGTGTTCATTCACAGCTGGGACATTGCAATGCATAATTTTATATATTATACTTAGATCAGACCGAAAGTGGCATAGTTCTAGGTTTTCTAGGTCTAGAATGTCAAGTCTGGTGGCATAAGGTATTCTGCAACAAGTAGAGGAATTGAGAACTCTTCTTGTGAAATATTTCTGGACTTTCTCAACTGTGTTAATATCAGATATGTAATGCGGATTCCAGACTGATGAGCTGTATTCAAATATTGGTCTAGCAAATGTTTTGTATGCTCTCGTTAGTACCAGAGAAAAAGCTACGTAAGATTAGGTTAACAACTCTTAATGCCTTTTTGGCTATGTAGTTACAGTGGGCTCTAGCACTTAGATCATTAGAGATGAGTACTCCAAGGTCCTTGACAGAGTTTGGATCATCAACAAGGTCTTGACTATTCAGCTTGTATTTTATTTTCTGATTTTTTTGCCAATATATAATAAAGAGCATTTATTTGTTGAGATTTGAAGTTGCCATTTGTTTGACCATTCTGATACATAGTCGAGGACTTTTTGAAAGGTAGCAGTATTGTCTGTGTTGAATAGCTTTACATCATGAGCAAAGAGAACGCAGTTGCTCTTAATATGATCACAGAGATAATTTATGTAGAGAATGAAGAGAGTTGGTCCTAGAACACTGCCCTGGGGGACACCACTGTTTACAGGTAGAGAATTTGATAGGACGCTCCTAATTTTGACCATTTGTTATCTGTTTAACAGACATGTTTCTATCTGGATGCTTCTATCCAGTTATGCAGGTGTCCAGAGATTTATTTATTTTATTTATTTATTTTTGTTTACAAGATAATAGGTATAAGTAAAAACATAGTTATGAATACATGGATACATATAAGAAAAATAAAAAAATAAAAGAAACAATAGGACAGGGACGGTAGGCACATTGGTGTGCTTATGCATGCCCCCTACAGACCTCTTAGGAAAGGGGCAAGGTCAATAGTAGACAGTCTAAGGTTAAAGTTTTTGAGGTTTGGGGAAGAAACCACAGAGTCAGGTAGAGTATTCCAGACATTGACCACTCTGTTGCTGAAGTTGTATTTCCTGCAATCAAGTTTGGTGCGATTAACCTTGAGTTTGTATTTATTGTTTGCTCCTGTGTTGTTATGGTTGAAGCTGAAGTATTCATTGACAGGTAGGACATTGCAATGTATGATTTTATATACTATACTTAGATCGGACCGAAGGTGGAGTAGTTCTAGGTTTTCTACGTCTAGAATGTCAAGTCTGGTGGCATAAGGTATTCTGCAATGAATAGAAGAGTGGAGAACTCTTCTTGTGAAATATTTCTGGACTTTCTCAACTGTGTTAATGTCAGATACATAATGGTGGTTCCAGACTGATGAGCTGTATTCGAGTATTGGTCTAGCAAATGTTTTGTATGCTCTAGTTAGTAGTGTAATATTACCAGAGAAAAAGCTACGTAAGATTAGGTTAACAACTCTTAACTCTTAACGCTTTTTTGGCTATGTACTTACAGTGGGCTCTAGCATTTACATAATTAGAGATGAGTACTCCAAGATCCATGACAGAGTTTGGATCATCAACAAGGTCTTGACTATTCAGCCTGTATTTTTTTTTCTGAATTTTTTTGCCAATATGTAAGAGAGAGCATTTATTTGTTGAGATTTGAAGTTGCCATTTGTTTGACCATTCTGATACATAGTCAAGGTCTTTCTGAAAGGTAGCAGTATTGTCAGTGGTGTTGAAGAGAACGCAGTTGCTCTTTATATGATCACAGAGGTCATTTATGTAGAGTATGAAAAGAGTTGGTCCTAGAACACTGCCTTGGGAGACACTACTGTTGTCAGGTACAGAATTTGATAGGACGCTCCCAATTTTGACCATTTGTTGTCTGTTTGACAGGAATGTTTCTATCCAGTTATGCAGGTGTCCAGAAATACCGTAAGATTTTAGATTTAGGACTGAATCAAAGGCTTTAGAGAAGTCTATGTTGATTGTGTCTATTGCTTTGCCCTGATCGAGTTGTGTAGTCCATATGTTTTTGCAGTCTAAGAGTTGCAGATTACATGATAGTTTTTTCCTGAAGCCAAATTGTTTTTTTGGAGAGTTGGTTGTGTGTTTCTAAGTGGAGGATGATGGATCGGTTAATAATAGCTTACATGACTTTACAGGTGATGCAGCATAAAGATATTGGTCTGTAATTTTCAACTAGGCTGGGCTCTCCCTTTTTGAAGATGGGGATGACCATGGCTTGTGACCATAATTTTGGCAAGGAGCTGGTCCTGAAAGATTTTTCAAAGATTATGCTTAGAGGTTCTGCTATGGCAGTGGGTAGAAGTAGGCACATATTCTGTCCAGTCCAATGGATAGAGATGGTTTTAGATTGCATAGTGCTTTTTCAACATTGTCTTCTGTAAAATCGATATGTATTAGATCATTGTAGTTGTCTGTGGTTCGACTAGGAAATACTGGGCATGTTCCATTGCTGTTTACAAATACTGAGCCAAAGAATGTGTTAAAGAGCTTGGCTTTAATAATGTCGTCGTTGCAGTCTTTACCATTAGGTCCTTTCAGGGGTGGGACGGACCTTGAGTCTTTTAGTTTGTTGTTTACAAAATTATAGAAAGGACGGGTAGAATTGGTGCATAGAAGATTTTCTTCTGGTTTAATGTGACAATTGGTGCATTCAGTTTTTATCTGGTAGCATACATTTTTGTATTGGCTTTTGAAGTTGGCAACATGACCAGATATGTTTTTCCACCAAAGTGATTTCTTTTTGGATTGAAGCTTCCTTATTATTATGGGTAATTTTTTTTTTCTGGTTTTGGGAGTTGGTAATGGTACATATAGTTCGATGACTCTTTTGACTTCAAGTAAAAATATGTTGTAATGGTCTTCTACAGTATTGCATCCATAGAATAGAAATTGCCAATCAAGGGATGAGAGATCGTTGTTTGTAAGATCATAGTTGCCTTTTTTGAAGTTATAATTGGGGATTTCTTCGTTGTGATGATTTTTGTGTGGACGTATGTTGAGATAAAAGTCAATCATGTTGTGGTCACTGTTGGAAAAGGGTTCTTTAATTTGTATTCCGTAAATTGAATTCAAATTATTGAGATCGAGGCAGTTGTTAAGTCTAGTTTTGTTGGTTACTAGTTGTTCTAGTCCCAGATTTGTTACTGCCTTGTAGAAGGTTGCATGTGTGGGTTCAGTTATACATTCATTAAGGGTCCAGTTAACATGAGGTAGATTGAAGTCACCAAGAAATATAAAAGCGTGTGGGCAGGATGCTGCCCATGTTAGTAGTGTATTTAGCTTGTTTGCATGTTCAATGTCATAATCAGGGGGTTTGTAACATAATAAGAACTGAAATGTGATATTTAAGGACAGTTCACAGATGATAGTCTCAGGAATAGCAA
This sequence comes from Pseudonaja textilis, assembly GCF_900518735.1. The sequence continues at coordinate 4,341,921 of NW_020769319.1, read as the reverse complement.
GCTCCTGGGTAACTTGGATGTTTTTTTAGATGTAGGGACTTTTTATAGAAGATAGCAATACCACCTCCTCTACGGATTTCATGATCTGATCGGTAAACATGATAGTCTCTTACTGTGGTAATGGAGTCAGGGAGAGATGCATTGAGCGATGTTTCACAGACAAATATAATGTCGAATTTAGCTGTATTTAGTAAGAGGAGAAATTCAGGTATTTTATTTATAAGGCTTCTTGCATTGAGTAGCTTGCATTTAAGGCCAGTTGTGGTTGGAACAGAGGTAGTTAGGGGCAGGCGTGCCTAGTTTTGAGTGATGTTGGATTGGATGGGGTGGGGTTGGATGGAGATTTTAGTTTTAGGAGTAGTTTGTTGTATACCACTGAATCAAAGGCTTTACAGAAGTCTATGTAGATTGCTTTTACTGTTGTTCCATTAAATTTATGCTTCAGAAGTGAAAAAATGACTTTTGAAAAAAAAAATTTAAAGGTTTCTGTTGGACTTTTATCTGTGGGATCTGCATAGCTATTCGGCATATTATAATATTTCTCTTCTGTCAGCAATTCACTTCTTCAGATGGAAAAGGGGCTTTGGGAATGGCAATCAGAAACTTTTGTTCCATTTTTTTTCAGTTTTGTCTAAGATTGTCTATTTGTGATTTAAACTGTTCCAGTCAATATGGTAATTAGTCTTGCTAAATTAGGATGAATCGTTGAAAAACCAGGGTCAGTTTTCTAACATAATATAATATTCTGATTTAGTGAAGTATTCATAGGCATAAAATATTTATCATTATTCAGTTCCCAGAAGTTATGTCTTCTACAAGAAAACTGTATTTGTATTGTATTTAGAACTGTATTTATGTGGATATGATAATTTGATATATTAAGCCAAACAATAGAATAATAGAGAGAGAGAAAGAGGAACACAGAGCAAAGCTGATTTTCAGGAAGTAAGGAATAGGAAGAGGACATCTTAATGTCATCATAAATCTTTTTTTTCTAAAGAATTAAAAAAAGAATTAAAAAAATCAAGAATATTCTTTATATATTAATTTAATACTCCCTCTTCCATATTCCAAAAACCTTTAAACAGCAGAAACCAATAATATATAAAATTATCCTGTAGATATTTGCGTAGAGTATAATCCATTGAATTATATTCACAAATTGTTAACCTAAGGTATAAATATATGTGAAACCAAGATGGAGTACTAGGGGAGAATTTGTAATTGGGAGGCCACAAAAAAATTAATTCATAACATAAGCTAGTGTTCCATTAACTAACAGTAACTATTCATAAGAGGTTTCACTTTCTCACATTGATGAGCTGATTGAATTTTTCTTATGTCTCATTGTTGTTAATATGCTGGTTAGTTTCCCCATTTGGTTGCTTGCTAAAAATAATGCAGCTGAAGCCGATAGGTTGACTTTATGGCTCATCATGGCAGATATATTCATCATTAACCATTATGCTGATATCCAGAATATTTACAAATTCTAAACTCACTAAATTAGCATTTTTCTTTACATTGAAAAAGAGACTTACATACCAGAAGGCTGTTTAATTTGTTTCTTGGTTAGTTTAAAAGATTTGTATAGCCACACATCTTAAAGCCCAACTCTGAGCTGGTTCACAACAACAGTAAAACCACAAAATCATAAAAACCTTAAAACCATAAAATTAAAAACCTGGCACCTCAGTCATCTACCTGGATGACCCAACAACCAAGATGGCCTCATTCTACCCCAATTTCTTGTTTCATCTCACAATAGTGATATTTCCTTCAAACCCCCAAATCACCAAATTTTGATAACTCTAAGGGTTGATATTTCTGGCATATAAGATTAAAATGAATGTAAATTAAATATCCATTCATAAAAATACATTTTATTTAATGTTTAGAGAATTTTCATTAATGTAATTTCTTAACTGTTCATCTTTTATTCTCCTGAAAACATCTTAATGTCTAGTATGCTTTGATAACATCATACTTGAAACAAATGCTTGTTAAACATAATCTACCAACGCTAATAATTGCTGCAAATTTTACTTAAAAATTAAATAGGGTACTTAGAAATTGCTTAGAGATATTCTTTTTCCTTATATGTAGGCAACTTCCATTAAACAAGAAGTATATTTAAGTGTCATTCAGATCAGACACCAACATATTTTAAAAACTTCATTCACTGATATTGTTTATAGGTGAATCACATTATGATGCAGTCTGTTTTTCATTTTTCTTTAACTAATAAGAAAATTAGAGCAGGATAAGAAGAAAATGGCAAATTGTAGAACTGTTGATCTGGTAAATGAAATTGCCTCTGGGGAGGTGAAAAGCAAGTGTTTTGGAGTAATATCTCATGTCTTTGTTGCTCTGAAACATTTAAATGCTCATTAATGTTGTGCTGTTTACTAGTAAAAGCTCTTTTGTTTTAGTTTTTTTTTTCTTAAGCATCCCTTTTCTGAATTGCAGATTAAACTCATGACAAAAGATGAAAGGATTTTACAATGCAGCACTTGGGTAAATAGAAGATAAGGGATCAAATTGAAAAGTGTACATCACATGAGACTTATAATTATAAATTGGTGGAATTCCACCAAAATCTCAACCTGGAAATGGCCTTGCAGTTTTTCTTGTCTTACCTTGCCTTCTATTGGAGTGCTGCAGTAACATGAGGAAGAAGCCAGTACTTAGAAACAACAAAGCATGGCACATTTTCTTGGGATAGATAGGAAGATGTTTTACAAAATTAGAGTTCTGTGCAAGAGTTCTATGCAATCTATGGAATTTTGGAGATGCTACTCTTTTTTTTCTGACATGAATATAATATGTTAGGAATTCCTTATCATCACTTGTTATCTCAGAATAATACACAAACTATAGTTCTCTGTTCAGTTTTATCTTCTACACCAGTGGTTCCCGAAGTTGTCGGTACTGCCCCCTGGGGGGGGATGCCTTAGGGGGCGCTAAGAGGCGGCAGGGGGTGCTGGAGGTGAGTAACAGGGCACAATTCAGGGGTGAGAAAAAATCCAGCCACCGCCGCGATCGAGGCCCCGCAGGATCATCCCATTGACTTGCATGCTGTGGTGCAAGGAGCTCCGCTCCCGAATGCAGCATTGGGAAAGGAGAGCAAAGCCAGAGTGGCTTTGCACTCCTTTTCAAATATCCTGCCAACGCTGTGTTTGGGGCTGTGGGGCAGTGCCCCGAACGCAGCGTTGGAATAGAAGCCGCAGCATTGGGAATAAGAGAGCAAAGACGGAGTGGCTTTGCTCTCCTTTTCAAATATCCCGCCGCCACTGTGTTCCACCCCATTGAGCCCCTAGTACTGGAGGCACCTGCCCAAGCACGTCCGAATGGAGCGGTGCACGAAGTCAATGGGGTCAGCCTGAGAGAGGGAAAGAGAGAGGAAAGAGAGAGAGAGAGAAAAAGAGAAGGAAGAAGAGAAAGAGAAAAGGGAAAGAAAGAAAAAGGGACAAAGAAAGAGGGGGATGGAAGGAAGGGACAGAAAGAAAAAGAAATAAAGAAGGAGAGAGGGAGGAGAAAGATAATGAGATATCTATTCTAGTCCAATCACCTGCTCCAGCAGGGTTAGAAGGGAGTATGTGTGTTTGTATGTGTGTGTTCTCCTTGTAATTTACCAGTACATTTTGGTTTTGCCTTCTTCAGAATTGGCACTAAGGAAAAGTAGTTTTTTTAGGGTGGAGATCTGGTCCAATGGATCCTGTTTAAAGCCTCAACAAAATGTGGGAGCTTCCTGATAGTCTTGGCCATGTTTTGTTCACAAAACCGTTAATTAATAGAAGCCAAAGATGTTTCAATGTGCTGGCAAAGATGCTGGCAAAGATGTTTCAGTGTGGAAAAGGGCCTCTAAACTAGGCCTCATTTCAATCTGATGCACCAGTCTCTCTGTCTCTCTCTCTCCCTCTCTCCCCCTCCCTCCTCCATCCCTCCATGGCCCCCCTTCTTTGTCCCTTTTTCTTTCTTTCCCTTTTCTCTTTCTTTTCTTTCTTCTCTCTTTTCTCTCTCTCTCTCTCTCTTTCCCTCTCCCAGGCTCACCCCATTGATTTGGTGCACCGCTCCATTCGGACTTGCTTGGGCAGGTGCCTCCAGTGCAGCAGGCTCAATTGGGTGGACCTGCGGGGCCGGCACCTAGAACGCAGCAGTGCGGGCACATTTGAAAACTAGAGCAAAGCCAGAAGTCGGGGCCGGTACCTAGAACACAGCAGTGTGGGCACGTTTGAAAACTAGAGCAAAGCCAGAGGTTGGTAATTTTTGCTGCAAAGAATCACAAAAACTTCTCGGTTGTACACAAGAAGGGACACATATATCAATGCAATTCAGCAACATAAAATAAAGAAATACAAATAAAACAAATCAACAAGAATTGGCAAAGCATCTCTGATTAGATTTTATTCACTACTAGAATCTAATCAGAAATGCTTTGCCAATTCTAGTACAATGACCTGCTCCAGCAGGGTTGGAAGGGAGTATATGTATATGTGTGTGCATGGCTGTCAAAACTCCAAAAATAGGTCAAGTAGTTCTGGGGAGGCCAGTCATAAATTAGAACACTTGCTAAGCAACCGGCCATTAAGTGAGGACCACTTGTATTTGGTTTGCCAGTCACCAAACCACACTCACCCAGTCACATGACCAGCAAGCCACACCACCAGTCACGTAACCAGCAACCACGCACACCCAGTCATGTGACCAGCAAGCCACACCCACCCAATCACATGACCAGCAAACCACATCCTCAAATTAGGCCATGCTCACAGAAATTTGAATCCCGCCCCTGGATGGGGGGCATGAGGATGAGTTTGTAGCACCAAGGGGGCGGTGGACTGAAAAAGTTTGGGAACCACTGTTCTATATCTTCTACACCAGTCTTTCTCACTTTTAGCAACTTTAAGATGTAGGATTTCAGCTACCATGCTGGCTGGGAGAATTGTTGAGGTTGAGAAATACTGCTCTATACTACTGAATTTATATATTTTCACTGAATGAAAAACTATATTGGTCAAATTGTAATGAAATTACACTGAATGTAATTGTATTACAATTATGTGACCTTATATATTTGTATATTTTCCTCATTCCTGTTATTGTATGGTAAGGAAGGAGACACAGCTTTGTGTGCTATCTATGTTGCTCACGTGGCCAAAGCTGTCACTTTTTTTTTAGCAAGAATATGAGTTCAAGAAGACTCCCACGTGTGGTCCAGTTCTGCATAAGGAAGTGTGAGCCAACAATAACTAAATGTGGAATATCTCTAGAATCAAGAACCCTTTAAGAATTAAGCCTGAGCCTATTTTTCCCATTGTAATAGCCCCCGGGCAGCAGAATAATACCTCTGTTACATCTTTATTCAGGTTGGGATTCAGATATATAAATGGGTACCATCCACATTTTAACATTCCTGACCTCGTGCCAATGGATGACTTCCTTTGCATGAAACACTATCGGAAAAAAAGTGACCGAGCCTGGGGAAAGAGTCAAAAGAGGAATCAGTTTGGAATCTCTATGTAGCCATAAATGGATTAGATCCAACCCTTCTTGAATTCTGTTAACCATTACCAGTGACAAAATAGTGGTAACTGTTAATTGAATAGATTCCGGTGCATAGGCAATCAATTTAATTGGAACTTTATGTGTGTACCTGGTCTTTCATGCTTGACAAACACTAAGCAAACATCCAGATTGTTTTCCATCAAGCATTTCATCAACATCCATGTGCCTGTTTGTAACACGAGGATGGTTCAGCAACACTTGGAGAACTATTGTCCTTTTCTTCCACAATGTTAGCACTGAAAGCAGCACACCAGTATTGAAAGGTCTGTTGATCTTTCAATACTTACTTTTTTCCTCATGTCAGTTAAGATCTTATGACATTATTTTCATTTCTTTTTAAATGAAAATATCTAGAAATTTACTAAGTTCTTGTAAGAACAACCTCCCTCAGTCATTTACTGTTCCTAGGTTTGTCTTGTGCAGAGCTAATTAGGAAACTCTTAAGCAGGTCAATAGTTCTTTTCCTTTATTGACAAAACTGGTATTTAGTGATTTTGAATAAAGGCTCTTATAAAAATGGCTAATTAAGTACTGTGAATAACAAGCCATTGGAAAAGAGTTATAACAAAGGAAATATAGCCAAAGTAGTGGGCCTATTTTAAGAAAAAATATTTTTCATGTGAAAAACTCTACCCTTAATTGAAATTTTAGAAAATAATTAGAAAAGAGCAATGAACTCTTTTAATACTTGTTTATCAAATCCTTCTTTCAATTACTTCAAAGTGAAATAGATGTTAGCATATGTTTTATTCTCTTGCAATCCTTATGAGATGTTTTACACTGAAATTTACCTAAAGCCAATCTATTGCCTTCATTATCAGCTGAGCAAGTATCCAGAATTTTCTAGTACAAGTATAATGTATGTATAAGATATGTTCTCAAATCAGATAACTCTTGCTTGTTTTATTTTCAACAATATTTCTAACATTGTCCTGGACAAGTAATAGTAAAACCCATGAAATAGATTAGCGCATGACAAAGCACTGAGAACCACTAAGAGCTGAAACCCTGCTTGAATAATAAAATTTTAAGGTACAGTGGAAACTATCTATACCTCCAGTGTGAAAATATTCCAAAGTATGTATGCTTTTAGAAGCTCTATCATATACATTCACTGAATCTTAAGAACTGAAGACCTCAGCAATCCCTCTACAGAAATCGAGATTAAATGGGGAAAATATTACCTTACTCATTTTGGGAATGTTCCTTATTTGCATTGTATATGTTTGTTCTTTGTCAACCTTTTTGCAACTTCTCATAAAAATATATTACATTAAATTAATATGAAACGTTTATGCCATGTTTGGCTAACACTGCATTATTTGTTTGCATTTTAATGATCCCAGACATTACTACATAATGCTCTGTTTTTCCTTGTTATAAAAATCATTCCTTCTTATAACATGAGTAAGGGGGGGGGAGGAAATACCTCCGTCCCCCCAGTTTGCAATAACATATTCTCATGACAGATAGTCTTAACTGCTTTTGCATTCGTAATAGTCACAAAAGATGATTAATGCATGGAATATCAAGAATTACTCAGGGGTAATACCTTGGGCCATAATTACTAAAGGTTTGTATAACTTCCAAATCATGTTTCCTACAAATATTTAACAAATCAGCAATAGCACAAAATGTTCCTCAAAACAACTCTAAACTGTTCTTCATTCATTTGGGGCTATCCAAATTAACCTAATTATGGTTGTTAGCTGTAGATAAATGCATTATTAAAATACCCTTTAGCACTACAAAGAAGAAATGTAGGCATGCCATACTGACTAAATTGCCAATGAATGAATGAATGAATGAATGTATGTATGTATGTATGTATGTATGTATATATATATATATATATATATATATATATATATATATATATATATGTTTTCTGAGGTTCTCGCGGGTATTTGTATGTGGATCTTTGGTTGTTCGGGTTTTCTCCCGCGTAAGATTCAAAGTATCTAGGCAACGTTTCGATGAAGTCTCATTCATCATCTTCAGGCTTCTGTCTCCGGCTCTGTGCTTCTCAGAGTAATGTGAGATTGCAGCTGCTTCCTCCTTTTAACTGCCAGTGGGGGTGGGACTTGATTGGGTGGGGGCTTGGCTGTGTTCTGATTGGGTGGGGGTGTGTTCTCATTGGTAGGGAGTTTGGCTGTGTTCTGATTGGTTGGGGGGTTGGTCGTGTTCTGATTGGCTGGAGGCGTGTTCTGTTCAGGTGGGGGCTTGGTTGTGCTCAGGTTAGTCTTAGTTGCTGGGGGATTTGAGTTGGTGAGCTGTGATCTTGCTGTTTGGCTTCGAGTTCGTGGTCGTGCTGCATCTTCATAGTGGGTGTCGGTTTGCTTCATGTACGGCTCGGAGGGGTTTGAAGTGGGTAGTGATGCAGCTGCAGTGCGGCTTCTGGTCTGTGGTCGTGTCTCATCTTCTGAGTGGGTGTGAGTCTGTTTTCTACATTTTCTACTGTTTTTCTACCACCACACTTCCATGTAGTGTGGTACAAAGTTTTATTCGATAGCCTATACTTATCATTTTTAAACTCCTTAAGTAATCTAGTAGATGGGTTCACTAGCTTTAACCTAGTGGATACTTAATATAACTGACTGTGTTTCCTGGCTAATAGACCAAGAACTAAAGTTGAAGCCAGTACATATAGATGAGCTATATTTTACATGTGAAAGAATTTATTATGCTGGAAATAATATAACAAGGCAACATTTAAGCTATCTTTCTTTATGATGCCCCTTTGTCCTCGTTTTCTTTTGAAGGTTGACAATATAGTCCTGCTACACATCACTGGGTCTCTTTTGATGCACTAGAAGTGATTAACATCTAGTTACCTTCTTTAGCAAATTAGGATGATTTCTATTGTTATGTTAGTATTATAGTTTCTGACTATAGGCATGAACAATACATTGCTGGGGAATTGAATAGCTGAAGTCAGCTTTATTTCCATATTAGCAAAAGGGCAAAATAGAATTTCAAAATACAATGAATAATATTAGAACCAATATTTTATGGGTGATCACCGAAGACAGAAAGTAGGTCAACTAGAATTAATCCAGTTGCATCAAAAAGAAACCATGAGTGGCAATGCAGAATGTCACATATACATTCTTTATAATTTGAAAGTGGTAACTTTTGAGGACTTCTGGTTGTCTTCCTGTCATGTAGGAGCAAAATCCGTGATCATGAGCAGTTTCGCTCCATGCTCCCTTATCAGAGGGTCCCAATCAAAACCGGAACCACCCCAGAGGGGAGGTGAAGAAAGGGGGATCCATTGGAGGGTTGAGGGGCACCGCATCTCCCCTCCTTGAGAAGGAAAACTCTCTCTGAAGATGAGCTGCAGTGGTGGTCAAAAATGGCCACCATGAAGATAGGAGGCAGTATGGGAAAATAAGACTTTGCTGGAATGAAGAAGCTGTGAGCAAAGTGTGAATCAAGTGCAATTTACGGACATTAAGGTAACCCAGAACTAAGAAATAAAAAAATTGTTAGGGAAGATTGTAAAAGCAGCAACCAGAGAGAGAGAGAAGAAAATTGGAAACAGGTGAAAGAACTTTGAAAAGAACTAAATTGAAAGAGGAAGTTAGAAGAAAAATTTTGACTATAAAAGACTTGAAATTAAACTGGACATATATATGATTTTGGCACTAAACAGGCATAACTAAGTGCTGAAATTGAACATGTTAAAAAGAAATAATAGCTAATAATTGGAATCATTGAATTATTGGAATTTAAAAGACTAAAAAAGGAAAGAAAGTGAAAAGAAAGGGTGGAACTTGGACATAACAGAGAGCGCCACCTAATGGTAAAGGAAAATTTTCAGTGACTCTTTGAAAAGTGCTTAGTCCTTTTTAAACTGGAACTTGATATGAAATAAGGGGAACTTTGTTATAATAATACAGAAACCCTGAAAAGTGAAAATACAGAATATTATAAAGATAAAAAAGAAGTGTGAAGAAATTACCCTGGGATTATTTGGTGACTTTGAAAAAATTGAAAGAGGAATTAACAGAAGGAACCTGGAAATAAAGATTTATGGACATTGATTGTTGGAAATAAATATCAAAGATGCTGGTTGAAATAAATTATTGGACAATTGGATTGGACTTAAACATTAAAGAAAGGGAAAAATAAAAATTAAAAGAAGTGCATAAAAATGGCAGAATTTTGTCTGGAAATAAAATTGGAATTAAGAAGCATAAAGGAAATGATAAATGAAAGAATGGAAATGTGCAGTATTGTATTATAAAACTTAGAAATGGCGATGCTGGAGAACAAAAAAGAACAAAGAGAATCAAAATGAATTCTGATTCTCTGATCCTTAATGAACAAATGGAATAACGAACATTAAAATGGTGGGGGGGTGAAAATTAAAATTTGGAGGTCTGAGGGGATAACTAAGAGGGAATTGTTTGGAAAGTTAAACAAAGAAAAAGGAAACAGCAGAAAGGGGAATTACAGAAGAAAGCTCAAGAGAGGGAGGGGGTTAAAAACCGGTATAAGAAATGGAGGGAAAAAATAAAGGAAAAAAGGGGGAATAAGAGAAAGGACCAGAAAATAAGGGGTTGTAGAAAGCGAACAAAAATGAAAAGAAATTATACAGTTAGGAGAACTAGAGATAATGGATATATTAAGAATAGGAAAGGGGATTCTGCAAGATAATGTGTTGTGATATATAAGAATATAGATTTAAAATTGAAAAGATTGGAATTGGTATTTCTTTTTTATTTGATTTTTTTAAGGATTACTGTTAAATCATATGCTGGAATAAATGTGAAAATAGGAAGTTATGATAAGAATACTAATCATACTTAATAAAATGAAGAATGAAGTTAAAATGAATTATGAGGATTGTAATAGAAAGATTAATATCAGTTTCTATAATTAATTGAATAGATTAATATATTTGAAATAATAAATGACTTAGAATACAATTGAGGGAAAGAATGCCATGTGGAATCTGACTTAAAATGTATACAGCTATGTGAAAAAGTCCTGCAGGGTTTATGGTTTACAGTTTATGACATTTTTGGGATAGGCCATTGATTTTATGATATTTTATGCTGACTGCTATGCAAATATTGTTATAATTAAATAAATACTGGTGGTTTTTAAGTGAAAAGCATACATTTTTGCAATTTGGCACTGTTTGGATGGGGATTGTGAATTTTCTTGCATGCTTACAATGCATGCTTACAATGACTATGAAAACAGATTAACTGATGCATAAGTGTTGCAATTACTAAAGCCGATGCTAGTGTTTTGTTAACATTTGTATTGTTTGTGGCCCTGAAAAGGACCATTTAGGTAACCAAACATGGTTACTAATATGAAATTGGCAAGCCCTTATTGCTTATCACCAGGCAGCATCACTTTGGCATAGACTGTATAAGCCTTTGCACATGATCTTTGGTGATAAAGTGGTGCCAGGTTCAATAATGGATTCAATCAGCTCCTGCTTGAATGCTTCGGATGCTTCTTGCTTATTTCGTAACCAATCTTGGCCCACAAGTTCTCAATTGGGTTCAAATCCAGGCTCTGAGTTGGCCAATCCAGCAGTCGAACACCATGTTTCTTCATCCACTGCCAGACCGACTTGGCTTGATGACAAGGAGCATTGTCATCCTGGAAGTAAAAGTCCTTCCCTACAACTTGCTGAGCTGAAGGAAGCATGGTCTTTTCTAGGACTTCAACCTACTGCTTGGATTTCATGATTCCCTGCACGATTTGTATCTGACCACTACCAGGAGCAGTGATACAGCCCCAGGTCATCATGGCAATGGATGCTGCACAGAATAATTCAGGCAGTACAACCTAAATTCTTCAGCTGGAAATCTTCTGACATACTTATTGCAGTGATTCTCAGTCAAGTAGAAATTGCTCTCATCACTGAAGATGACCTTGGCCCACTGTTCATTAGTCCACTTGGCTTACTTCTTGGCCCATGCACATCGACGAGAGTGGTAAGCATCTGTTACTTTCAGCCCTGCAGCCTTTGATCCCTCTGGCAAGCAGTCTGCGATGCACTGTGCTTGTGCACATTTTTACATCAAGTTTCACCCCAAATTCTTGTAATCTGAGGTGAGGTGAGCTTCCTATCAGCCATCAAAATGCATTGCAGAGCCCGATCTTGCCATTTTGTTGACTTTCTTGGTCTTCCAGAGTCGAGCCTGTCATCAACTGAACCAGTTATTTTCAACTGCTCTGCTCACTGTGGTGTGATGGCATTTCACTCTCTTGGCTCTTTCTGTACAGGAGTAACCCTCCTCATGAACCACAATGATGCAATGCCCCTGCTCAGTATTGGTGAAAACAAAGGCCTTCATCCTTGTCCACAGCCAGACCTAAATTAAATTTCTCGATGCTTTTCATGCCTATTTATAGTCAGAGAGCATGACAACATTGATTGGCTCATAGATTTAGCCTCTGTGCATTTTGATTGGTCAGTCAAAGCTTACTTCTGATTGGCTACTTTGATCCCAACATTCTTGAAAATGCAAGTTGTGCTTATTTTAGCACATAAACTCACTCAAAACATTAAAAAGACTTTGGTTATATCAATAAAAATTATGCATTTCAATCCAACTACAGAAATTTTCATCAAAGTACTAATTTTGCATGATTTCTATGAGTGAAAAGTTGATTAAACATGTAAATACAGCTGAAAACTGAAAGCAAGACTTTTTCATACAACTGTATATTCATGTGTGATATGTAGTAGTTAGGAGATTATTGTTATTAACCTGGAATGTGATAATTAAAAAGTGATGTTCATGTTCAGTACAGCAAGAATCATTGGGTAACTGAGTCCAATGGGCACACACAAAGTGCAGGAAAGCAGTCCAGGAGGATATATAGGGCGAGCATGCAAGGCAGAGAAACTGGGAAACTGAAGTCCCCGGGGGGGGGTTAAGTAGGCAATGCCAATGCAGCCCTTCATGAGAGGTAAGGTTGCCTCCTTGTGAGTAGTCTAGCTGACCAGTGTCGTGCCTGTCTCCCCTCTGTTCTACATGTCCTTGGATCAGGATGAGGCGTGGACTCCCCCTCCCCCTCATTGCTAACAGGTGGCAGCTGAACCAGTTATTTGGTATTTTTCAACCGCTCTGCTCACTGTGGTGTGATGGCATTTCACTCTCTTGGCTAGTCAGCCAAGTCAGCCATTCCCAGTCTTTGCCTGGAGCCTCCTGGCCAACTTGCTTCATCCATCTACCCAGATGAGGCTGCTGGATCAAGGCTAGCATTCTCTGAGCCAATCCTAAACAATATTTCAGCTCCATGCTTTCCTCTACAGACTCAAACTCACCCTCCTCTCTGAGGTGAGGCGGCTGATCTATGACAACATTTTAAAGGGGGAAAGGACTTCAAACATCTGGACACAGAAAAGGATGTTCTGTTCTACATTATCTAAAGAAGGGCTCTGTCTTGTTACTGTTTTCTCTTTGAAAAAAATCTTCCAGTAAAATAAGAAAAATCTGTTCCCATACAGAATATGTGGTAAAATTTCCTAGGTACCATCAATCTCACACACAAACATGTACACTCTCATGTCATGATTCTTGAGATTATTCAATCAGTTGTAGTAAACTTGTTTACTTTTAAAATGGCAATGTGTTTTTGAAGTAAAGTTCTGTTTAAATGTGTATCTTTCTGAGAATAGCATATCAAAAGAAGAGAACTGACAGCATATACTGGTAAGCAATTCTAGATATGTTATCCAGCACTGACATGCACTGATCTTTTTTCTGCTTTTGTTTTCCTTCTCTTTTTCCCTGGCACTTGGATAAGTTGGCAATTGGATGTACTACGTTTGATGCCTTCTATTCATATTTTAAATGCAAATTATATTTAAAATCACTGCCAGTTAAAAGCAGTTCATAATAACCAGGGGTGGGATTCAGTTTTTTTAACAACTGCTTCTGTGGGCATGGCTTAGTTGGTGGGTGTGGCTTGGTGGTCACATGACTGGGTGGGCGTGACCAACTCGACATCACTCATATTAAGGGGTGCTTCTCTTCGCCTGGCCTGCCATGACAGTGGGGATACTGCAATGGTCATAAGTGTGAAAAACGGTCATAAGTCACTTTTTTCAGTGCCATTGCTACTTTGAATGGTCACTAAATGACCTGTTGTAAGTCAAGTATTGCCTGTACAAAAATACAAAAAGCTTCTTTGCTTGCAAAAAGCTGCCCTAAAAACCAATCATTAGATTAAAAATACCTGCAAGCCAGAGTTACAAATCAGGCAGGGTGCCTTAGGAATGAAAATAGTTAAAATGCAATGATAACTATCAAGCAGCTATCTCTTGCTAGTAAAGTGAAACCCTTTACAGACAGGTCATTTAAGCTCTCCAGAAAAAGCACACCCAGGAAAAGCAATCCTTAGAATCATTTGCACCACTTAAAGATACCAGCTGGTCTCACTCACCTCACAAGATATCCTCATCCAGATTTAAGGAAAGGTCACATGCCCTTCAGAAAAGCGGTAAAAATATCAATGCCAAGCTTGCATCCTGCTTCTTGGAAGTATACCCCAAAAGGAGAGTGCCAGATAGTACTAAAGCAGTGAGAAAGACTCCCTCCCCAGATAGAAAAAGAAACCATGAGGCAGGAAAAAATTCAAACACAATACAAATAATTAAATCACAACAGTAGCTGTTGCTTGTTGAAGCTGAATAGGGAAAATTATCCCATCAATAAACACAGGATTAAACAGCACCAAGCACAGAATTAACCTTCATCAAAAACCAGTTTTAGACAAAAACTCAGAAAGGATATGTAAACTCATGTTTGAATGTCAATCTTTCTAACTAGCCAAGAAGCCTTGCTGAATGTCACTCATCTTGGTTCCCTATCACTAAAAGCTTTGCTTCATTAATCAATTATTTCTTCAAGGTACTGATTGTCCAGGGAAGTATTTCCTCCCAACAGCAGTGTAAAAATCTTAAAACAACCCTTAAGAAAGTCAAGGTTCAAAACTCTGGAGACAGGAAGTCTAGGTGTACTAGCAAGAATGTAATAAGGATGGAAAACAAAAACAAAAGGAGATTGCTTCTAACTACTGGTTCTCCAAACTGCTTAGAAAGTTAACAAGGTGCTCCATTGAACCAGACAGAACTGGAAGAATCCCACCGCTGATAATAACATTTTTCTGTTGAAATCTAGAAATGGAATTTACTAATAAGCTAATGTGTTTAAAATAATTGTCTAAATATTTTAATTTCAAATTCTTCAGTTTAATTGTGACAGGCAATTAATAGTTTTATGCCAAAATCTATTTTATGTATCAGACAAACTAATGAGAATGAAATGATTCATTTTCAAATAATCATACTTGTAAGAGGGATTATTTATAAACTTCATGAGATTATTGCAAAAAGCAATATATTGTTGAATATTTTGTTGTGTTTTCATTTCTTCAGCTTTTCTTCTGTAGGAATGTTGAGAGATCAATTTTCTAATGCACAAAGATAAATAAACTAGTCAGGTCGCTCACATGAATTAACTTTCATTTTGTTGTTCCGAAACTACTTGAAACCAGGAATAAAAATCAATACACTGCATTCCCATTTGTGAGAAAACTTTTAACAGCGTTAGTGTTCAGATTATACTTGCTACTTTCAATAAGCTTGATGTCAGGCCTGACTTTAGCTGAAATCAGTGGTACTCAGTATCATGAGTTCCCTGCAGGCAACATTGAACCACTTCAGAAAAGGTCTAAATGGATGACCACAGGTGAAACCTGAACCACGTATGACATGTTGCCACAAATCTGCAGCAATAAGCTTTGCAAATCAGGATAAACATTATTATGTATATATTGTAGGAGGCTTAATAAATAGGTATATACCCAAAGCTAAAACTCTCCAATTAAAATATTGCATTGAGATGTTTACAATGGGCTGATTTGTGATCAAACTGAACTCAGTATGCTTCCGGTTTTTCTGAAAGAATAAGAACACAGAACAAAGCCCCTGTTCTCTCTCTCTCTCTCTCTCTCTCTCTCTCCCTCCCTCCCTCCCTTTTCCTCCCCTTCCTCCCTCCCCCCTCTCTCTCTTTCTCTCTCTCTCTCACACACACACCCACACCCATGCACAAACACACACACAAAAGATTGCAAGAGAAAGTGAAATAGTGATTTTATGCTGGTTGCTCATTGCAAGCTAGCTTGCAGACAAATTGCCACAAGGGATGAGTTTAATCTCTTCCTATCCTTCCAAATCTCAATCTAAACAAATATTAATAGAAAACAATGAAATTGCAACAGTTGTCTTACTTTAATTCAGTGTGAATTGGATTTCCTTCTTTCGTCTAAAATTGAGGATGTTTTTGCCTCCAGATAGAGGTGGTTTCTGGTTGCAAAAAATGAAGAAGAGGCTGATGCTGCTTCAGTGCATAAATAACATTAATAAATAAATAACATTAATAGCTCAAAAAAGTCCCACAAACTTGCAGAGACTGTATTCATATACAATATCAACTAAAAGTAGCATAACTGCAATTTAAAACTTATGCTAAAGTTCAATGTCAAGAGGACCTGAGAACCTAATATCTCAATAAGGAAACAATAAAACTTTCCACAAAGCCCATATGTATTTTAAAGCTCAGCAAAGTCTAAACAGCATTGCAACTTCAACAACAGTATTTATGTATATAGTACAATAGTGCATGATTTATTTCATTAACTGCCCACAGAATAATGTGAAATTCATTTTATTTAGTTGTTTCTTTCATAAAGTTAGTGGTTGCCCATTCAATACCAACTCTGGCTGGCTGATAAACAAGTGACAACTAATCATAATCATATTCATAATCACCTCTTTGATAGCAAGTAAACATCCAAGGCATCCAGGACAATCAATACCTACATCATCATCATGAACAACAACAACAGAAGAAAATCAGATTTTCGGTGCTTACTAAAAGATAGCAAGTTCAGGGCCATCCAATACTCAGGAGCCTGGTGTTGTACAGGGGAAGCGTTACAACAAAAAGGCATTTTTCCTGGTTCTCCTTAAATGGCATTGTTTAATAGACCTGGAGTATGCCTATTCTGTCTGATCTTGTAGAACAGGCAGAGATAATTGAAAATAAGCAGTTCCACAAACACACCACACACTATATTATTGACTCCTCTATTTTTGTCTTAATAAAAATGTCTTCTTTAAATACAGTAACATGTAAGGTAAGTACTCAGCAAAAAGCAGTCTTCTGTTTGGCTATATTCTTTACTGTTCCTAGCGTTTTATTCCTATATCACCTTAGTTAGTTTAAATCAATAGTGTCAGGATACATTTGATCCCCACCGCTATACTGAGTATCAGGGGTGGGATTCAATTTTTTAACAACCGGTCCTGTGGGTGTGGCTTAGTTGGTGGGCATGGCTTGGTGATCATGTGACTGGCTGGGTGTGGCCAACTCAAGATCACTCACATTGAGGCATGCCTGGCCTCTCGTGATCATGGGGATGCTGCAACAGTCGTAAGTGTGAAAAATGGTCATAAGTCACTTTTTTCAGTGCCATTGTAACTTTAAATGGTCACTCCACACAAGCAAATTACCAGCAAAGGAGGGGGGGGGGAAACTCCAGAGAAGTTCCAAAGACAGGAAGTCTAGTCCTGCCAAGAATGTAATAAGGGTTAATGGAGAGGCAGTTTCTGTAAGCAACAGCAGAATGTTTCCTTCCTGCCTTCCTTACAGGATTAGGCCAATAATTTCTTCTAACAACTGGTTCTCTGAACTGCTTAGAATGTTAACAACAGGTTCTAGTGAATAGGTGCGAACCTGTAGAATCCCACCCCTGCTTAGTATCTCAATTCTAGCATTCTGAACAGACAAAACACTTGAAAGAACATAGTGCTTTTTTTCAAGACTGAATACTCAAAATCTTTGTCTTTGGGAAAAAACTTTGGTGTTCTGCTGCTGTAAGCTTCAAGAAACAAAGTGAACACCACTCATGCATGAGGTATAGTATAGTATTTGTAATTTTGTTTTGCTGGTAAGAGTATATGTTTTAAGCAATAATTGATTCGATTACAATATATAGGGCAGATGCACTGTATAAATTACAACTACAAATTAGATACTTAGTATTGTGAGAGCAAAATAAATTCAGCTTTTCTTTCTTAAAATACTACTATACAAGAATAGCATAATGGGCATGTCAGTTTCCTGCTGTAATATCTAGGTTCCCAGTGAAGTTTTTATATTTTACTTCTCAGTAAAAGCTAATCCAGGACAGAAGTTGAGTTGAAAAGTCAGCATCCTTGTGTTCAACCTTACTTTATTCCTAAAGGACTTGTTTCTTCCTTCTTCTCTGTAAGGAAAAATAGAAAAGTGATAGTGGACACAAGACTCTTTTGTGCAAAATTATCTAGAGGTATCTAGAAAATGGATACTTAGCCAATACTAGGAATCTGTAATGCCACTTGCACAAAGAGCATTTTATATTCTAGAAGGTGCTAAATTTTCCTCAACACATCAGGAAGTTAATTGTCAGAAATAAAGCATGAACTCTGAGGAAACTAGAGAGAATCAGGATCTTCATTTACCTGGAAAAATATTGTAGTCAATTTATAATGGAATATATTGCAGAACAATATTTTCCATTATATTGCACTTGTAGTATTTTTAAAATGCAAAATAAAGCAGAAAAACAGATATACATTTTTGTGATAGCAAATAATTGACTAGTATCGTCTTCATTAAAGTAAAATTACATTAGAAAGAATTCATATTGGCAATATGAAGGCTCCATCTTAATACAATTAAATGGAGGTCAAGGTATACATGCCCAATTTTCAAAAATAATATCAAGCCAATCACAGCCCAAAAAGAATCTGCTTGATTAATGTCAAGCAATTCATACAGCAGTTCACAGTCTGCAAAATAAGATTCCAATGGGCTCATTTCCGCAGCAAGAAAGATGTTATCTCCTTTCATTACATGTTTTTGTTTTTAAATTTTCAACAGGCAGAAGCTGATTGGATAAAGCTATATACATGTTAAATGATATTCTTTTTGCAGAGGGTTTAAATTCTCCTGTTTTCAAGCAATCAAAATCTGTCTTTCAGGAGTGGCTACATAATTGATGCCTCACAATGATATGCATTCTACAGTACATAGTCTCTGTTCTTAAGTCTTACCTATGATTAAATTTTACAATGTAAAATTCTTCAGACTACAAGACTACAGTGAGGGAATTCTAATTTTTCCCCAATGTCCTGCTCATTTTTGGTTCAGTAAGTCAGTGTTCATATCATCTTTTGCCACAACTCACTTTATGTTATTATGAAGTAATTTCAACTTAGTGTTTTCCACCCACCAGAAGTGATAGTATTTCTAGGTGATATCTGACTTAAACGCATTTATTCTTTTTCAAGGAAATTCCAGTTACAAATAATATAAATAGAGGATAGAATTCCATTGGGCTGTTTACCGGACTGTCAGCTATCATACAGTTAGATAACAAATATTTCATGATGGAAATCCAGCACCAATTAGTCAGAACTATATTTTTTTTTCTTCCAGCACAAATTCAAATGCAACCAAGTTCATATTGGGGAGAATTCCAAGGACATGATGTTAATATCCAAATAAAAGTCAAGAATTGGCTTAAGGAGAGATAAAGACATTATAGCATCATCCTAGTTATAGGTGATTTATTAAACAGAGTTCCTGGCTTTCACTTAATCTCAGCTACATCCAGTCACCCCTGATATGAGGCTATTCAGAAATAGCCCGTATGATATCAGCTTCCCCATATGACAAATATTTCTCGATCTTCCCTCCCTGTGGATTTCTAATTGGAAATAAGTAAGGTGATATTTGATATTACAATAAGATGAGCAGAAGAGACATTGGTTCAGAATTAGAGACAATGTTTAATCTTCCACTTGTTGCCGCAGCCTTTCTAAATTTCCTCAGCATATAAGAATGGTTCATAGGCTAAAGTCATATTGTTTCTCTTGATAGTTAGGAAAATAGTTGCCTTACGTGTGTTGGAATTATACCATTGGGTCAGAGGTGGTATTCGGCAGGTTCTGGCCAGTTCTGGAGAACCGGTAGTGGAAATTTTGAGTAGTTTGGAGAACCAGCAAATACCACCTCTGACTGGAGATTTTACAGTATCCTTCCCCTGTCACACCCATCAAGCCACACTCACAGAACCGGTAGTAAAAAAATTTGAATCCCATCACTGCATTGGATACCATTGAACCCAATCTTATTTTCCTTATGAATTCTGTAATTCTCAGCAGATCTGAAACTGTTGGAAAATCACAGAAGCATATGTATTATATATTTCAGCAACTAAGATTTATTTTTCCTGTTGCATGGTTTATGTGATTTGGGAATAAGTAGGCAGAAGTGTTCTTAATACAAAACTATTTTCTTAATACTGATATAGGTATTAATATTTCAAATATAGGTATGGAAGCTGTAATCCAACATTTCTCTGCTTCCACATTGGAAAAGATGCAAAGAACTGAGAATAGAATAAAGTAGTGTTTCTATAGCTCTGCAAGTTCAAGATATGTAGACTTCAACTCCCCAAATTCCCCAGTCAACATACTGTGCAGAGAAATTTCAATTGTTGAAGTCCACACATCTTAAGGTTGCAGAGATTCAAAAAACATTGGAATAGAGAATAGAGTTGTTTAAAAGACCAACAGACTCTAAGTATTTTCTTTGAGAAAAAAAAACTAGGAAAGAGGTAACAATATAGCAAAGAAAATCTGGCCTGTGGTTTTTACATAAAATACAGGGAATCACCAGTTTTAGTCACCTATGAATACATTGTGGCTTTAATAAGCGTTGTGCTATATCTTTTTTTATAACATGTTATGCATGTTATCAATGCATACAGGAGCCATGATTTCCATAACCTCTAGGAAAGTAGGAGCATTCCTTACAAAATGCAGAATCAGAGATTGATTATGACAATAAATTTCTAGTGACTTGGGAGAATTTGCAAACATTAGTTAAGATGTTATAACTGCAATAATACTCTGCCCATGAGATTAATTTATAACTGTTGGGCATTTGCCATCTTTTTTGCCTTTCTCCCTTTTAGAATATGGAATTCATAATTACAAAGCTCAGAGATTACAATGGTGGTCTTAATGGGTAGTTACTGAATATTTTCTGTTCATCTTTTGCCGTGTTCCCTTTTCTCCGGCCCATACCACCTCTTTATATTGACCCAGAGGGATCACAAAAAGGCACAAATGTTTCCTGGAGGAGTTAGCCTTTAGTGCTGTATGAGGAACCAAGCACTGTGTTCAGTCCCTGAATATTTCATGGAAGAAAGCACTTTAAACTGCAGAACCTCTTCTCAGATAACCTCTGTCTAAGTAACCTCCGTGTGATTTATGTGTCAAGCAATATTGCAGTAGCATAGTTAAAGGTTGGAAGTGCCCTGTAGTCCTGCTTCCAGCTGTGATGTAGCCAGTTTGTTGTTACAAAGCAGCTACCACTGCTTATCTTCCAGGCAGATGACTCACCTGGTGTTTTCCCTTTAATCCTAGAATGCAAAAAAAGATAAGAGCCCCCCCCCCCCTATCATATGTACCTTACTAGCAAGTGCAAAGTAAAAGATTGATAAAATATGAAATAATTCTATAGATAAAAAATGAAATAAATTCTATAGATACCTCCTAGGCCTGTAATATGAGGCATGAGATTATGCCTTACCTTTTTTAGAGATAATCTTTCAAACAATGAATAATGTATAGTAGTGTAAGAATCACAGACAGTCTCTCAAGATCTTCAGTGGGTGAAATACCTAATAAATATGTATTTATAGTTTATAATGTAAATACATGTATATTTATAGTTTACATATACAGGATCAGAGTTTTAGATAGAGAGGGGTAGAAGGGATTTAAGAGAAGAAATGGGTGTATTCACTCTCTCCAAAGTTTAAAGTATCAGTTTTGCTCCCTAATAGTTCCCAAATAAAAAGAAGTAAAATCTTCACCCAAAATTGTTTAAGCTCCAACACAGATACATATGCCTTGTCTGGAGTACTGTACTATGAAGTCCATACAAAGTGAAAAAAGTTGCATTATTGTATTTGTTCCCCATACAGTATGATGTGCTGAAGGTTAGATATGCAATGTATGTATGTATGTATGTTACATTTATATATCATATAAACTGTCAGGGATTCCAATGGTTTACACCATAGTCCAACTCAAGTCCAGCTGTTAAGTATCCTGTAGCCAAGACAGCTACCCATAGATTTACAGATAGTGACAGTAGTAATACAGATCTATACTGAGGTGAGAACTATGGACACTGCTTATGATGTCACTGTTTGCTATGGGTTTGATGGAATTCTCTGACCCTGAGAATGAAAATGGATATTTCCAAAATTCTGCAGAACAAAAAAAAGATGGAATTTTGCCAATATCAAGTAAGTGATTGACATCTTCTTTCAGTCAAATCTCTATTTAAAGAAGATCAAAGGTAACAAAGACGCCCTATTGTAACTAACAAGAACTAACATCAAGAAAAGGAAAGAGGAAGAAAAAAGACAAAAAGTGCAAAAAAAGAAGAAAAGAAATAGAAAAAAGAAGCTTCTTATTTTCTTTGCAGCAAATGCAAATACAATTACAATATATCTTTTATTCTATGGGTTTAAAAAGAAAAGCTTTTATCTAATATTTATTTTTTCTAATCATCAAAGCCCTAAATCATAAGTTCAGTTTTTGCTGTTTCATGCAAACATCCAATCAGCAATAAAGTAGGTAGTATCTTTTCTATATCAAGGAAATTAGTTTAGCCATTTCTGCAAGTTCCATCATCTTCACCAAACATGTCTCTATTGTGGATAATGCCCAGTTGTTCCACTTTTGAGCATAGTAATAATCTCGCTGTAATTATTATATATAAAAACAAAGTTCCATGACTTTTTTCCAGCTGTCTGTCCATCAATAACAAAAGGAAAGGCACTGGTTTCGTCTGTATATTTAAATATCTTTAAGATCTTCAAAATACATAAGAAAAGTTGATTCTCTGAGTGTATGATAAAATGGCATTGGGTTGTTTTTTTAAGACATACAGTCACTTAGTTTGCATAAAGAAAATATGTATCAAAAGCAATACATATCAAAGATCATAAAGTACTGTCGACATAAACACTGACATTCAAATAAGACATTCTAACTCAGATTTCTAGCTAAATATATTTAATCTATTCCTTAGAGATAAATGGATTTCTGGAATCAAAGAATGCCTAGATTCTGACAGCATTGTAACCTTTAATCAGAGGCGCAGGGAGCAACATTACATTATTCAGATTGAAACAAGCAGCCTTTTTTTCTCTTTACCAGAAAGGAAGCATGTGTTCCAGTCACGTCCAGTCTAAAGAAGATGGACATGGTTATGTTTCAGCTGGTTACTTAGTGTCTGGCCTATGGAATTAGAAGGTAATTTCCTGCCTGTTCATTAAAATTTCCTCCCCCAAATGATGGGTTATTCTTAAAATAATAAACTCCATAAGCACAAACTCATTTTGAGTTTATTGCAAAAGAGAAAATCTTTTGAACATGTAGCATCCAAACTAGAAAGGATTTTATAAACATAAGCCAACAATGCAATATTATCAGCCATTTTAAAAATTACTAAAATAAATTTGGATGATATATAAGCAACTTGGCATATACTGTAGAGTTAGAGTATTGTATTGTATATCAACATCCCACTTTTTTAGGAACTTATCTTCTTAGGAAGCTTAGGTTTGAGGTTGCTAATCAATCGTTAAATTATATCTCCCAGATTTGGAATTTGATAACAAGGAACTTTGGATATATGGTGCCTTGGCAGTTGCAAAATAGTGATTGCACATTTTTGAAGGACATCTATAGAGGAAACTCAAAAGGTTGGCTTAGTGAAATTTGTCAGTTCTCAGACTTTGAATTGGCTCTATCTTCATTATTAATGTATTTCTTCTTTCCCTTTATTCTAGTTTTTATATTTATGTTACTTATTTGCTGAAATTATTGAACTTTTTAATGTATTGCTGTGAATTGTTTGAATTATATTTACAAATCAACCCAAAACAATGAGTTGTAAGATCCTGAGCTGTCAAAGAAAGAGTTTCATTACTCTATTCTTCCTCTCCCCCCAGTTCTTACCTTTTCTTTCCATTCTCATAAGCTTTTATTAATGGTTAAGAGTAATTATGAAAGGTAATTTTAAGGAGGGGCTTTCTCTCAAATTCATTCTACTATTAGAAATCTTGAGTTGGAAAGTTGTCTGATTTAAGTGTTCCAGAAAAAAAATAACTTTTTTTTAAATGTAATAATAGGCACAAAGTGAAGTGGAAGATCAGGACTATAGTGCAGGGGAAGGAAAATTTGAATTCTTCCTTCTTTATTTAAATTGTAATAAAACTGTCATAACTTTGTACAGCATGCTAAGCCATATTGTAGCACTTTGGGTTTTATCCTGTTCTAGTATTCAACCCAGTTTTTGTAATTTATAAATGATGACTTATGGTTTAAAACTTTAAGTGAATCAAGTCTGTGTGAGCTTGGGAAATGTTGGTCTTTTCAAAAACTTTTTAAACAAGTTAATTTGGTGCAATTTGGAACAGGAGACAATCACTGTGGCGCATATGCAATATTTTTCTGCCCTTTGGGGAAAAGACAAAATTTATTGTATTACCCTCCATGTGGATTGCCAAGGATATAATCAACTATTAAAATGCAATGGTGGGAAAATGCTGAATAGAAGACAGTAGAATCATAGGGCTAGAATGGAGCTTGAAGGTCTTCCAGTCAAACCTCCTGCCTATAGCAGAAGACCTTATGTCATCCTGGACATCTGGTTGTCCTAGCTTTTCATACCATTAAATTGAGAGGTAGGATTTATTTCCAAGTAAGATATGAATTAGGTTCTAGGAACATGCTTGCACCCCCATTGTAATACAATATTCCCTCAACAGCTAGAATTATTTTAACTTAGGACAGTTACCTGCAATAGCAAGCAATGCATATACACATATTAAAAAGGATTCATTGTCAAACAGGCATCAATTATGTAAATATAACCATTATTCCTACAGTAGCTGCATATTTTATGATGGTATGTTATTCTCTAATGAAATAGAAAAGATTAAGATGAGGCTTTTTCTTCTGTGACCTGAATAAATGAGTATTCTGTGATCAGACTATGTCACTAGGTTTTAAATTCAAAATGAAGATATAACATTAATAAAACCTAATTCTGTGCTAACTTTTTTAAAGTTTTCACTAAGACTAAAAAGACTCTTTTTCCCCCTTATCAGATCAGGTGAACATTTTCCAAAATTTAAAACTCTTACAGGATTGTGGCAAGAGGTGCTATTCATCAGGTTGTGGTCAGTTCTGGAGAACTGGTAGTGGGAAATTTGAGTAGTTTGGAGAACTGGCAAATACCAACTCTGACTAGCTCTGCCCGCATCTATTCTCTGCCTCCCAAGTCCCAGCCTATTGTCTGGGTCTTCTTTGTTGCCCTGTACAGAGGGACAGGAATGGAGCTGGAAAGTAGGTTAGTGTGGTAGGGAGGGAATGGGATTTTGCAGTTAACTTTTCCCGGGAGTGGGCTGGGAATAGAGATTTTGCAGTATCCCTCCCCTGCCATGCCCACAAAGCCACGCCCACAAAGCCACGCCTCACCCACCATGCCACGCCTGCCACGCCTGCCATGCCACACCCACAGAACTGGTAGTAAAAAATTTTGAATCCTACCAGTGATTGTGACACTTAGAATGTAGTACCTACAGCCTCCTTGATTACCTCTGCCTTCTCAGTTAAATTTCCAAGAAAGGAAATGACGAGAGACACCCTCACCTGGGTTTCTTTTTAAACATCAGAACAAAGCACTCTTCGTTATCTAGGGTTATCAGACATCCATGACCTCTTTTTTGGCCTTCTGTCCTTACTCTGGCAGACATAGTCTTAAAATAAAATACGGTCTGAATTTTCAAGTATCTCTCCCTGAGTAGTTTTTCTTTCCCAGCAGCCCAGTGCTTTCTTAATAAGAGTAAACCATAAGTTAACAAGCTCAGCTCTGTGACCTTAATTAGATGATCATTACCCTGCAGCCAGATTGCCCTGCTGCCTGAAATTGATAAGACCTTAATCAGTTACATGCTGAAGACTTTTGCCTGGACTCTAGTACATTTTTATGACTGAAAAATAAGTCTTTCTGATGTGGAAAAAGTAGTTTCATATACACATAGGCCTAAGTATATTTTTAGGTGGCTTTGCATGGTGATTTTTGTCATGGATGCCAAGAAAGTTAAACAGTGAGGGTATCTTTCTTTTCATCCATTTGTCATTAGGGTTCCAATTGTGATCATATGCTTATACAGATGATTGTAGACGATCATCTCTATTTTATATTATTCTCTGGGTATCTTAAAATGTTTTTATTTATTTGGAAACAGACAATGTAACACCTTAATTGGAGTGTTGGACTAGACCTGGAGTCTGCAACCCTAAACACACAAAGAGCTATTTGGAGCCACAAAACCAACTCAATGTTACTCACTCCCACCCAGTCACATGATCCCCTAGCCATGCCTAGCCAGCCACAAAACCATTTTCTTTCTATGTCTCTCTTCCCTCTCTTCCCCTTTCTGTATCTCTCTGCCCCTCTCAATTTCTTCCCCTGTCTCTGTATCTTTCTCCCCCTCCCGTATATCTCTCTTTGTGTATCTCTCTCCCCCTCTCTTGCCCTCTCTCTCTGAATGTCTCTGTGTGTCTCTCTCTCCCCGCTTTTCTCTCTCCCCTTATCTTCCCCCCCTCTCTCTCCTCCCTCTCTGTATCTCTCTCTGTGTGTGTCTCTCTTCCCCCTCACTATCTTCCCCTCTCTCCACTCTTTCCCTGTAGCTCTCTCCCGCTCTCCTCTCGCCCCCCCTCTCTTTGTATCTCTCTTTGTGCCTCTCCCTCTCCCCCCTCTCTCTCCCTCTCTGTGTGTATTTCTGTATGTGTATGTCTCTCTCTATGTCTCTATCTCTGTCCCTCTCTCTTTCTTTCTCTTCCTCTCTCTGTATCTGTGTGTGTGTGCGTGTCTGTCTGTCTGTCTGTGTGTCTTGGAAAGCTGTGGCTGAGCCAAGCCAGCAAGTTTTCCTTGGGGTTCTTCGCTAATGCTTTTATTTCCTCTTTTTAGAAAACTGGGCTGGCTGAGGAATGATCACCAGCCATGGGGGAGGCTTACCTTTGGGCAACCCTCCTCCTATTCCCCCTCCTTCTCCTCTCATGATGCCTTGGCTGGCTGTGGAGGGGCCAGGAGGGTATACATATGTGGAGATATGCTCCTCAAGTGACTGCCAAAGCAAAGGCATGTGCGGGGTAGGCAGCCGCTCACTTGAGAATGGTCTCCCCACAGCTGCCCCCCCCCAAGCTGGCCAGGAAGCCATGAGAGGAGAAGGAGGGGAAGAAAGGTCAGCTGGAGGGAAACCTCCACCGCAACCGGTGATCATTCCTCAGCCAACCTGGATTTCCAAAAAGAAGATATTAAAGGAGTAGCTAAGAACCCCAAAGAGAGCTTGTTGGCTTGGTCCAGCTTCAGCTTTCTGAGAGAGAGAGAGAGACAGAGAAGAGATACAGAGACAGTGCATGTGTGTGAGAGATACACAAATGCAGAGAGAGAGAGGAGTGGGAAACTATTTGATGGGTGAGCATCTTTGGTGAGGGCCCATCCCTCTTCCCATTGTCCTATCCTCATGGATCCCATTCCCACCCAACCAGTCCTTGTGTTAGTGAGGCCCGCATAAGTCATGGCTGGGCTGGGCAAGTGTCTCCGGGTGGGGAGCAGGTTGTGCATCTCCCCAAGTGACCAAGGCATGCTCAGCACCCACAAGGGCTAAAAGAAGCTCCAGCAAGAGTGAAGCTCTGGAAAATCAGCCCCAGCTGCTTTTCCATCCCGCCCTTACCTTCTCAGGCCAGGTGAGGGAGGAGAAGGGAAGGTGAGGGGCCGGGCTAGTCAGTGATGGGACAGGGAGTCAAATCAGAGGGCCTAAAGAGCTGCGTGTGACTCCGGAGCTACTGGTTGTCGACTCCTGGACCAGACCCAAGGAGACACTTTTCCCCAGTCAGCAAAGACTGGGTTAACTGTAAGGCAATCATTACTTTTCAGTTCACAGATAAAATGAAAAGATTCCATGTTTGCAACATTCATTTTCCTCTTTAAAGAAAAATATGTGTATATGCAAACATGAATCTCGATGTAAGATAAATGGATGCAAATTTTAAAATAATTATTATAATACTTCTCATTGTAATAAGACTGTGAATCTCAATACTTATTTTATTTGCTTTCTAGATGAAAGGCCAGAATTAAAGCTTTGGGGTTCCTTAGCTATAACCTGCTCTTTACAAATAAACGTGACCTCTTCCAGAGGACTGTTAGACAGGACTATAAGATAAAAATGATAAGTGGTCAGGAGTATTCAATCTAAGGAAATTATATTTAAAAGTGTATAATGTTTTATTTCTAGTTAACGAAGTGAAATATTTGCATAACCTAGTCAATCATTACAGGTACATTTATTATCTACCTAACAGCATCCATATAGAATGCATGATTCAGAATGCATGCATTCAATGTTACATCCTTGAATTTTAACATCTAATTTAAGTACACAACTCACAGCATTTATATGATAGAATTGTGGCATATGCTTTGTTATTTGCCCATCCATGGATGCCTATATTTTTATCATTTTACTGTCCTTCTATAATGGGCTTGTACATTTTTATCAAGAATTCTAAATTTTCTATTATTGAGAAAAATCACATATAAGTATCTTGTTGAATAGTTTCTTGAACTTACAATAAGTAATTTAATGAATTATAAATAGAGAAGTCTTACGGAGGCAACCAGTTGCTAATTAAATCATCAGTTCAAAAAGTTAATAAGCAGTAAGGCTATTTAAACCTTAAATTCTAAAGATTAATAAGCAGCAGTCAAGCTAGCTAAATCTTAAAGTTAAAAGAGTTGCTAAAAGTTAAAATGAAATAACAAGAGTCAAAATGGGATTATGGGAAAATGGAAGAAAACTTCAAACATAAAAAAAATTAAGACTTCAGAAACATGGGATTATATTTATGAAATAAAAAAGGAGAGAAGGAGCCAATGAATCCATGAAGTTATTGCTATGATAAGTGGAATGCAAGAAAGAAATAAACGTGGAAAGGAACAGAATGGGCTGATTATGAGAAAGGACCGCACTCATAAATTAGCACTAGTTCTTGAAGCTTCTGTTTCCGTTTACTTCCTTTCACTTCAGTCTGTTTTTGCAAGTTCTGAGATGGAGACAATAAGGAGAATTTAGAAAGGCCAATAACTTCAAAGGGGAATAGAGAGAGGCTGTGTAAGTTTAGATATGAGACATATCCTTTTGTGGAGGAACGAGATGGAAGCAGACTTTTCTTAGCATATAGACTAGACCCGTGATGACGAATCTATGCCACACATGCTGTGGCACGCAGAGCCATCTCTCCAGGCATGCCGGCCATTACTCTTCTGGGTTCCGGCACACACATGTGTGCTGGCCAGCTGGTCTTTGCACATGTGGGAACATCAGAAACTGAAGAGCAGCTCCCCTGGTGCGCATGCGTGCACAAGCCAGCAGGTCTTTGCATCTGCAAAAGCGCCGGAAATGGGAAGAGCAGCCTCCAGACCCTTAATCATCTTTGTTGCTCTTCTCTACACAAAGAATGTGTAGGGACTAGAGGTTAAAACATATAAAGAAGTAGTAGTAACGGCAAAGATAACCTGAGATCAGGTTTAAGAGTCCAGCACTATATTCCAAATTTAAACTTCATAAATAAACTTGGATAGATTTATCCACTGAAGAAAGTAACACAAAAAAACCCTCCAGTTTCCAAATTTAACTAATTTTAGCCATCTACACCCTACTATGTCATTGCAATATGCAGCTGGTTGCTCTTCCTTTAGTTTGCATTAATACTTATGTCTATTCATACCATTTAGTACCTATTCACTTGTGAACTATGAATCATTTCATCAGAAAACTAGTTTGCATGCTTTATATGATTTCCAAAGCGTTTGTGAAATGAGAGGATAAGATAATTACTTTCAAGGATTAAATTTTTAATAACAAGTATTCAATTACCAATTAACAGTCAGATTCCACAGTTTAGATTTTTATGCAAATAGCCCTATTGTTATACAGATAAAGACAACTCATGATTTTGAAAACAACTGTTGTAAAATTATGTAAAAACTAAATTTAATTTCATAGAAAGGATTGTTTTAAACATTTCATATATATTCTCTCTTATAAAAATGTACAGTTGCCATGTAAAATTAGAAGATGCTGTGTTACAATAGAGCAAAATAAATAAAATTCCAGTTCTATTAAAAGTTTTCTCTAAGAAATAGAGGTTCATTACTTTCTTTTGATATATATTAATTGTTGCTTGTGCCACTGGATTGTGTTACATGTTAGCAGGAAATCTTTAACTTCTCTTCATATCAAAATACCTTATTCTTGGGGTAATCATTATGATCCTACAGTATTTACACAGAGAAGAGTCATGACCTCATCAAGCCACCAATGTGGAAGCTATGCTTATGTACATTCCTCACCATTGAGCAAGTTGAATAGAAGTATTGGGTGTTCAGAAATATCTGAAAAGCCATAGATTTCCCATTTCTGAAGCAGAATTGCAAAGAACTATCTATAATAATGAATATAATAGTAATATAATGTAAACATGAACTTAGACGACAAGCCTAGATACTAAATTGAGTCTACTGTATTATGCAAATGTAAAATTAGACTTCTATATAATTTATAAAGTAATTAACTAAAACACCAGATAGATCCATACTAATGATCCATTTTAGTTACTCTTCTAGAACAAGAACTTCCGCAGTTTGTGCTAATTATTTGTGTAAATTTCTCTGCAACTCTGATCTCTCCTTTTCTCTCTGCCCTTCAATTGTATACATATAAGTTGTCCTTTTCCATGGATCACCTTCTAAATGTTGACTTTCATCCATGATATTTATTTACTAATACAATATAAATAAATATAATTAAGCTATATCAAATCCAGCCATATAAGGATTATAAGATAAAAATGATGTGGTCAGGAGTATTCAATCTAAGGACATTATATTTAAAGGTACATAATATTTTATTTCTACCCTGTTTCTCCAACAATATGGCCTCCCCCAATAGGAAGTCCCAGCATGTTTAAAGGCATGAAATGAAATTAAGTCCCTCCCCCCAAATTAAGGCCTATATTAAAACATGTGAAATGGGGGTGAATGGTGGGGGGGGCTTGCCATTAGGAAGTACTTTTGTTGCACACCTGGATATGGTGCTGCCTGCATTGACCCCGATACGAAGTGGCCCACCAATGCAGAGGTCAATATCCAAGCCATTGCCGCCCGCCTGCCCAAAGATGCAAGGGGGGGAATTAAGTCACCCCCCAAAAAAGACAGCCTAGCCATTTTTGGGGGGCTCAAAAAAAAATAAGACCCGGCCTTATTATATGAGAAACACGGTAGCTACCCAAGTGAAATATTTGCATAACCATGGGAGGGAGGGAGGAAGGGAGGGACAGAGAGAGGAAAATATGCAATATTTAGAAGATGCTAGAGAACAAATTATATCTAGAATTTTTTGTAAATTTTGAATCTAGTAGAAAACTCATTCTCAACTTCAACTGAAATAAACAGTACTCTGAACATTTAGACATTTAAAAGTTTAAACTTTTAATTTGAAAAATTGAACAAACACAAACTTGGAACTGATGCTAAGTTTCCATACAGGATTTTATTTGCATTACATAACCAATATTTATTTATCAGAATATATTTATTCTTGTGGTTTATTGCTGGTTTTGATCAATGAGAAACAGTTCAAGATTTTCTGAAAGTCCCTAAGATAAAACCTTTCATTTGTCTATCAGCAACAACAGAGACAATAACATACCTAGCTATATCAAACATATCATGCGGTCTTTTTAGAGACAGTTATTTTATTCTGCCCAGAAATCTAATAACATTAGCTTATGTAATATAAATTGCATCTCCAGATATATGAAGTATCAAGTCTGTTGCCAAAGAAAGTGGTTTCTGGGCTGTCTGATCTTCAAAGGAATTGGAGAAACATTTGTTATATCTGGACCAGAGGTGGTATTCAACAGATTCTGACCAGTTCTGGAACACCAGTAGCAGAAATTTTGAGTAGTTTGGAGAACTGGCAAATACCCCCTCTGACTGGCCCCACCCCCACCTATTCTCTGCCTCCCGAGTCCCAGCTGATTGGCTGGGTCTTCTTTTGTTGCTCTGCACAGGAGAATGGAGCTGGAAAGCTGATTAGTGGGGTGGTGAGGGAATATAATTTTGTCATAACCTTGCCCCAGGAGTTGGGAGGGAATGGAGATTTTACAGTATCCTTCCCCGCCATGCCCACTAAGCCATGCCATGCCCACCAATCCACGCCCACCAAGCCATGCCCACAGAACTGGAAGTATAAAAATTTGAATCCCACCACTGATCTGGATCATTTTGTAAACTATTGGGTACTTTAGGCTGCATGCATTGACATCCCTTGCCCTACTCTCTGAATGAAAGTAAGCTTGCCATAGCAGGTAGTTATTCTTCTAAAGATCTAATTTTAATGAGAACAGATGTCACATCTACTCATGTTTAGGGCTACTCTATAGCTGATACTTCATTGACTAATATGAGCCATGGGTGCTAATGCTGCTCTGGTAATAAAGAGAAAGAACCACAGATCATCTGAAATTTCCAGAGAAAGCACTGGGTTTTCATCATTTTTTATTGAACTGATGAGATCAAGAATAAACAAGGATAACTTCATAAAGTTCTCACATGAGAATGAAACAGGTACATAACTGGAAGGGAGAAGCTATCTCCTGCCCTAGAGGTTGCTACTAACAACTTTCACTTGCTTGTTGGAGCAAGGGAAAAGAGCATCCCTTTTTTCAAGATACTTTCTCAACTGTAATGAAGCTTCATTGCTGCTTGAAAAAAAAACCCTCTTCCTGTTAAATGGGTTAGAAAACCATGGAAATTATTATATAGGAGAATGAAAGAGTGTTTTAAACTTGCTGTGAGACTTTGGTAGTTTGGGAAGTTGTAGCCCAGATTAATGAGAAAGAAAAATAATATTTTAAGAGAAACAGTATTCACAAGGTTAACTATCTTGAAATATGAAAACAATTATTAAAATAGTACTTTCCTGGTTGACAGACTCACATAAGTCAGTAAATTAACATACAGAATTGGTAATAATATGTTAACACTGAATAGTGAACCCAAGGTTAGAATGCTTATGTTTTCATCACATACAGTATACTGTATTTCTTTTTCCTTCTCTTCTTCTTAACCTTAACCTCTAACATTGTCTGGTTTGGAATATATTACAATCTTTCTCCATGGAAGAACTGCACATGGAATCTATAAATATAAATTGTTGCTGCAACATACAGCTTATTGGTGCAACTAGCTGTAAAAGAAATGGATAATCTACCCTTATAGTATGCCAAAACAACTCAGATATAGATTGTCAGATTCTCTTAAAACACAGAAAAATGCTATCTTTCAGTTCTGCTTCAATATATGTGAGGTATTTCTACTACCTGTCCTCTGAAGAGGTCATTTTATATATAGGTTTATTCTGAGGCTATCTGGATCATTTTAACTTCCTTTTTTATTTTATTATTATGAGCTGCTAAGAGCTGTTGGAACTGGATGGTATAGAAGTCCTTGTAATAAATGAATAAAAAAGTATAATAAATGGCAATCTAGAAAACAAGTTGACATAGGACCACCTTTGTATCACTCAGCGCTTTAAAATGTTTAGTTGTTTGCTGTTTCAGCATAAAGCTACTGTTGGGAGGAAAATGCTTCCTGATGAGGATTCTTCCAGCCGGGAAACAACACTTTGAGGAATAAATGGAATAA
This sequence comes from Pseudonaja textilis, assembly GCF_900518735.1. The sequence goes on along the minus strand of NW_020769319.1, from coordinate 4,308,391 downwards.
CAAGGCAGAGCTGCCAGAAAGAGGTCTTTTAATGGCAAGAAACCAAGATGAGTGACATTCAGCAAAGTTTCTTGGCTAGCTAGAAAGACTGATATTCAAATGTGATTGTTATCTTACAGCCCATGTTATATATGACAGATACTGACCCAACGTTGTTCAGAAAACAGGTTTTGTATCAGAACCATGTCATCTGAATTAGAGAAGGAAAAACAACTCTCTCCAATTATTTTGCTTTTGAAATCCACACAACCCCCATATATTAATGTAAGTTGGAGTTTATATCTTTTAATATTTTAGGTGAAAAAAATTTTTAGAATAAAAATAGATAAAGAATGTAGTATTATCCTGTTTACTACCCACAGAAGCCAGTGTACTGTATACTTATCCTGCAGAAAAATAAAAATAACATTTAGGCTACATCTAAGATATATAATACAATATATTTGATTCTCACATGTATTGTGTGCAAATGTATATATCTTATTTTTCCATGCCTCTTGAGATTTCATACAATAAGTGTAGATTAAAAGGCACCTTCTAGCAAAATGGCTGAATTTGTGCAATTCATTGTTTTTTCATTTTTTGCTCCTAAACCTAAAGAAATATTAGATCTCTGGAAATCAAATTAGTTTAAGCCTAACATAAGAATGTATGCGCTGGTACCTGAAATCTTTTGGCTTTTAATATCAAGTTTAATATCAACTATTTCTCCACAGGAATTCTAAATTTCTCAGAATACTCCATTTGCTGATTTCTTGTCTTACATATGATTTTTCTCCTCCCATGTTCTGCAAGTTTCACAAAAAATGCATTTTAATACCAGAAAATGTATTATACAAGGTTTATTAGCATAGGAATTAATTTAGCAATGCCCTATTTTTAATAAAATATAATATTTAATATTAAAAACAGTTCTAAAACAAAATAGAAACAGATCAGGAAACATTAAGAAAAAGCTCATAAAGTGGAAAATGTATGTTGTGTTTTGGGTATTGGGTATGTCAGAGGAATATCAGGGGATATGTCAGGGAGGAAAATATAATTACCTAAATGAGCAAATAGCATGGCATAGATAACAATACGATCATTTTCACTTCCCGAATCCTCTCATTCCATCTTGGAATCTAGTTAAGATTAATTAGATGATATTAAGAGGTTCCTTTCTGCTTTGAAAATGGGAATATGTTTTACAGTTGAATTGCACGCAATGATAAATAATCTCTATAAATTAATTTAATGCCCATATCAAAATTTAGAAACAAGTCTCTACTCTCTAAAGTCTTATATTTATGACCAACATGACAAATTAATGACTCAACAAGACCATCAGGATAAAGTTATAAAGGAATTATAGCTAGAATATCAGATCTTTAGTTTAGAAGTTTCAGCAAAGAAAATTGAACAATTTGGAAGCTAAAATAGGACTAGTAAAAAAGAATTACGCAAAACCATTTTAAATTTGTTTAATTAAAACCATACCTGAGAATTTTGGTATAAGACAATCTGGAAAGAGAAATCAAACATTTATTAAGACTGATTCTGACCTGACATAGATGATAAGCTTTAGAAATTCAGGAAATTTACAAAATAAAGTCTTGAGCAATTTGATAGAGAAAATTGTCATCGTATATAGTTGTTAATTGTCATATTTTAAGAAAAAAGTAATGCTGATAATAAAAATAAGTGAAATTCCCTTAAAACATTTGGATATTATAACTGAGATTTTGCCAGCTATACTTAGGAAGACAAGAAACCTGAGATGTTTTACAACAGTTCCTCTGGATAAAAAAGATTAAAGGCAGATGGGCTACTTTATTAACTTTGTGGATGCAGGCAAAACTTTTGTGTACTCTGTTGAACATGCTAAGAGTCCTTATCTGTAATAGCACAGAAGAATGAAGATAAAGGTTCAATAACTGGACTAATGAGCTGGTAACTCTTCACAAGTTAATTATGAATTGTTAACATGGATCAGATCAAAATATTGGGGAAAACATGTATATGTTTCAAAAAAGACACATTAAAATGATCATATAAATCTATTGAAATGTAATCATTAATTTAAACTATGTGGCTTTGGATAGAAGGAGAAAAATTGAATAAATATAAAAATATTACCATGGATTCTAGAGAAACAAATTCAGGAGGATGAACAAAGATTCATACTAGTATAGTTTCAGACTGAATCTGGAACAATAATAGTTATTTCAATTTATGTTCCAAATGATAATAAAACAAACTTGTATGACAAGATATTTTGAATCACTTCTTGAAGGAGATATCTTAATCATTAGAGATCTGAATGTGATTTTTTTCCACGCATTATAAAGTCATTTTATCTAAGAGAATATTTAAAATATTTTAATGTATATGTTACTGATATTGTCAGTCCTCCCAGATAAACCAGAAAAAAACAGGATTAAATTAATAAATTCTACTTTGTTGTAAGGCTACATGAACAGAATCTTGCAGGTCTGAAAGCAGAAATTGCCTGCTGGCACTTTTAATTCCTTGGTCCTTTAGGAATCCTAATTTTTTTTAATCTGATCATTAAACCACTATTGACTAATTGTCTCCTAGGCAACATCTCTTCCCCTATTCCCTGAGATCATTCATACATTCCATTACAGTTTTCTTCCTGGATGCATAGAAATAGAGAGATAGCACACTTATATTTTTTTTCCATTTATAAAACTTGAAGGATAGATATGGATTAGATTTCTAACCCACTGTTAATCAGTTTTAGAGACATGGAGGTGGCAACTCTTACTTATACAGATCATAATCTAATAATTATGATTGAATAGAGGAACTTCCAGATCAAAAGGATAGAGACTCAGTAAACTAACATCATTATAATAGTATATTAAATTGAAACTTTACCAGGAATTAAACAGCTTCTTCTCAATAAACTAAACCTCTGATCTCTCCTTATCTACAGTATGAGATGTTAATAAAACATTTATAAGAGGTTAAATTATTTCTCTCACATGAAATAGAAAGAATCGCCATATAAAAAAACATAACAATAAATTACTGAAAGATCTGAAACAATTAGAATCCAGGAATAAACTCAACACAATTACAGTTTTATAACATGTGATAAATACAGAATCATTATATAGTGAGTGTGAACAAAATATACAAAAAGCTGAATTTTACCAAATAGAAATACAGACAATAAAACAGATAAATTGTTGGCCAATTAATTGTATCAGGCAACATATATTTGGGATAAAGTCAAAAATGTTCCTACAACAAAAGTAATTTGTTTACTAGTATTCCAAATAATAGAAACAATGACTATTTATGAGATAAATATAAACAATTGAAAGCCCAAAAGTGGTTCTGATCTTTCTTGATACAGAAAAAGCTTTAGATAATTTAGAATGGCCTTTCATAATTGCAGTTTGGAAAAAAAAGAAGAATCATGGCCACTTTTGTTCACATCGACATAAAAGTATTTAATAAAGAACAAAAAGACAAGAGTAGATTATCATTTATCATAATGCACTATCCTGAAAGGACAAGTCAAGGTGCCTTTGCCTTTCTTTGTGTCCTTGTGCCACCACTGAGTGCAGTACTAAGTGCCTCGATATCTACCTTCCTAATGTTGAGTGGATGGTTACCTTCTACAGCGTTTGTTTGCAATATTCCTCTTCGCTGAGTCTCCTAGGTTGACTACACGACTTTCTGTGCTGAGTATATCTCAAAATTTATCTCTGAAGAGCAAGATTTATCTTAAATTTCCTCTTTTTCATCTCCTCCTTCTCCCCAGGAAGTTGAGAAAATGAGCAAAATTGATGCAAATTTGTCTCCTCTGAGAAGCAGGAAAATAATTCTGATTTTAGGAATCTGGAGGCTCAATATTAACAGTTAACATTGCCAGAAGAAACTATAAGTCACAAAATGAGATAAGGGGCTCTTTAGCAGCCAAAGTGGAAGAGGGAGGACAAGGATCCTTGTCCATGTGGAGGAGAGGGGAGGACAAGGATCCTTCAGAGTGAAATAAAAAGATCATATTATATAATGTAAGACGAAGAAATGAAATTGAATTTAGAGTAAAGGATATTAAAGGTGTGGTGTTGTAGTGCAACAGTACACTGACAACAAGAAGACAGAGATATATGTGTTCTGCTGACATAAAGATACAGATCAATCCTGGAGAAACAGGTAGAAAAAAGAAAAGGAAGCAGTGTAGGAAAACAGCTTGAGGAAATAAAAGCAGTTATATTTAAAGTGGGATGTTACAGGAAAAGGAAGAAAGAGATTTTTTTTTAATGAGGTAGTCTAAGAAGGCAGCACGGCAATAAGGGCAAAAGATTTGAATAATGCAGATGTCTCCAAACTTGGCAACTTTAAGACTTACGGAATTCACTCCCAGAATTCTCCAGCTAGCATAGCTGGGGGTTGAAGTCCACAAGTCTTAAAGTTGCCAAGTTTGGGGACCCCTGGAATAAGGAGAGCAAGTTACAAAGGTTTGCTCTTGACTAAGAGGAAAGGAGATAATGCTCAAAGCTTTTCCCTTGCTGTATGCACTGATGACAGACCTGTCTGCAGCCAGAATTCCAAGGAGGCAAGGTATCAGCTGGTGAAAGGATTGAAGCAAAGAGAGTAATCAATCATGGTTGGAACAATTCATGAGAAGCCAAACTGGGATTTGGATCAGGACCAGCAATGAAGAGGCCAAAGAGGGATAATATGGAATCCAGAAGAAAGGATAGGAAACAGTTTTGTCAGATTCTTGCAAGATAATCAAAGGTGTTAAATGGTGTGGATATATTCAACAAGCTAAAACATTCTAGGTTTTGGAATAATGCAGAATGAGAAAGATTATACTTTCCCAGTTGACCTCTCAAGAATGGGGCTAGGATAGATACATTTCCATTTCCATTGATCTCAGTAGCTACAGTTTTATTATCTTATATTTGTATCTTTGAAAAAAAAATACTTTTATTTTAATGTAAGTGGTTAAAGATTATCTGTTTCCAGCCTTTGTTCCAAAATTCTGGAAAGGTGAGCTTTGTTGATTGTTCATTATTGCAAAAACTTCAGGAGGGTTAGAGTTAGGGTTAGGGTATTATCCCTTTGATTCCTTGCTTGTGAATATTTAGCAGCAGGTTTTGGATAGCAATTTTTAAAAGAACTGGTCATTTCTTCCCTTCAAAGCAGTTTCTCAAACTTAAAACTGGCTTCCTGGAAACTCACTCACCCCTCAACAAACTATGTTAGACTCAGTCACTATCCATGCAGCAACATCTCTGAATGCATAATCTATTAGTAAAGAGATGATCTGAACATGCAGTCTCATTCTAGGGAATGAAGAATTTAGCAAGCTCCATTTTGTTCTCAAGTAAACCTGAATGTATCCTAAGCAAAGAAATAATACTGAAGTAAAAATCTTTGAAAATCCCACCAGAAGTATTCACAAATGTCATTATGGCAAAATGGCAATCACAACCATGTCATCAAAACCCCACCCCTTTGTCATATGTTTTACACATCTATTGCATGTTAAAAAGTGATGAGACTTCAACCTGTCATTGGGAATGTTATTTTGATTTTTCCTGACTCCAGTAGATGCCTGCAGATTAAGAAAAATTAACACCAAATACATACTTGGTACACAATGTATAACTGTTTCCTGTTTTCCAGACAGTCCACAAGCACTGTTTATAATAGATTCTCTTTATTAGTACATTTTTAAGCATCAAGTAATAATGTCTAACATTACCTCTTTAACAATTAAAATTGCCTTGTTAATTCGGTAATATTTAAAAATTAAAAAAATCTGGCACCAATTAATCAAAAGATTTTTTTATCCACCATGCAGCAGTTTTTAGAACTTTAAAACTGTTTAATCCACAAAGCAGAAAAAGGAAAGCCATTTTCAGCATTTTTAGGATCCTGTATTTGCCTTTTTTTTTTTTTTTGGTCCCACTGCTGTCAACCGAAATGCTGAGATGGGGCGGACAGGAGGAGGGAGCAGGAGTTGGACTTAATTTATGAGGAGAATGAATAAAACTAAACATCTTTTAGAGCAGCTGTTAAGCTCAAACCAACAGAGAGACGAATTAAGTTTTAAGGAACTGTTATTATTTTCCCTTATCTATTAGTTTCACATTCTAGGAAAATTGTATGTTTAAATCCTACTTTGGATCCTTTTTTAAAAATTGTACCATTAAATTATTGTGTTAAGTTCCATTTTTTGTTACCACTTTGTAGGCATGGTTTGAAGTCCATGCAGAATCCAGGTAGGGAGACGGGGAGAGTTAGCCATTTTGATTAGAGGGCTCTTGAAAACAATTTGAGAGCTGTAAAAATCACTAGCCTTTCTTTTAGCTTTTCCATGGCTTTTAACCATCCAGATAACTGCTTTGTCTTCACAATTGCAACTACCGACTTCCCCTTTAGGTTTTCAGACTTACTTCACTTGCACCAATTGCTGAAGTTACTCTGCTTTGACCTTTCTAATTTCTAGCTATCTTTGTGCTCTGGAAGAGATGTTACATTGCTACATTCCATGATTAAAGCCAAGGCCCCAGGAGAGTGTCTGACTCAGAGCAGAAATGCCAAAGTCAAGGAAACATTGATTTTAAGCACAAGGTCCTATACCTAATCAAATATTGGTAATCTCAGCCACTGACCTTTTCTTGTATGAGCAGATTTATGTGTAGCTAATCCCTGGCATCCTTATCACCTGATGTGCATGGCTGCTGCCTTTAACATAATTGCTAGATCATTTTAGATCATTAATTTTGGCATGATTAAATTTTGGTCTGAACAAATTTAAGAAAAGTATTTTCTATATTCTATTTACAACATATTCAAACATTAAGCTAATGGGGAAAAAAGAAAAACTTGTGTAAATTGAAATACTTTCTTCCATGTTCTGAATATAATCAGAACATGGACTTTTGATATGATGCCATTGTAAAGTACAGTTTTTCTTAAAAAGCTCTACAGTGAATTATACAAGCAGAATAGCAGATGCTGATAATACTGGTATTTTAAAATTATTTGGCCATTTTTTTTTGCAAGGAGTAGCATTTTAGTTTTTTCCTGAGAGATTATAATAAATATTACACATGTTGAGATGTGCATTTTTCAGTGAGAATAAGTAGGGAAAATGGAAGTCACCATCTTTTCTTGAAATATACATTTTAATTTATTGACAGAATGAAAGAAGAAAGCAGATGATTCCTAACCAAAACATCTTACTTTAGAACAGCATTCCCTAACACTGGCAATTTTAAGATGTGTGGACTTCAGCTTCTCAGGCTACCTGGGCAATTGTAGGAATTTGTGTTTATATATAATAAACTTGTTGAAGGAAACATTTAAAAAAGAACCATAAAGGGTTATCTGACAATAGTTTTGTTCTTCTTCACCTTCAGAGGTTTATCAGTCATCCACTACAAATAGCAGCCATATTGTTGCATCATGGTCAGACAAACTATAGGTAAGTCCTCACTTAATGATGGTTATTGAGGCCAGAATATTCATTGTTAAATGATGCATTCATAAAGCATGAAGTCATTGCACTGCTTCATGATGGAAATTGTTTCCAGTTCAAGTTGGATATCCATGGTAAACAATAAATAGAGAAAAACAAAATTAACTCTTGTGTTATAAGCATGTAAACTCACTGACCATGTGTGTAGGAAATGACCAGAATGAACCTGAGAGTGAAATGCATCATTGGTTAGGAATCGCTATGTTCCCACAAGAGATCTCATCCCCATCTTCAAAAAAGGGAGACCCCAGCCTAGTTGAAAATTACAGACCAATCTCCTTATGTTGCATTACCTGTAAAGTCATGGAATCAATTATTAACCAATCCATTATCCTCCACTTAGGGACAAACAACCTACTCTCCAATAAACAATTTGGTTTCAGAAAAAAAACTATCCTGTAATCTGCAACTCTTACACTGCAAAAACATATGGACTACACAACTCATTCAGGGCAAAACAATAGATGCAATCTACATAGACTTCTGTAAAGCCTTTGATTCAGTGGTACATGACAAATTACTCCTAAAACTAAAATCTTATGGTATCTCTGGACAAGAGCTGCATAACTGGATAGAAGCATTCCTGTCAAACAGACAACAAATGGTCAAAATTGGGAGTGTCCTATCAAATTCTGTACCTGTCAATAGTGTGTCCCCCAAGGCAGTGTTCTAGAACCACCTCTCTTCATACTCTACATAAATGACCTCTGTGATCATATTAAGAGCAACTGTGTTCTCTTCGCTGATGATGTAAAGCTGTTAAATACCACAGACAATACTGCTACCCTTCAAAAAGATCTTGACTATGTATCAGAATGGTTAAACAAATGGCAACTTCAAATCTCAACAAATAAATGCTCTGTCTTACATATTGGCAAAAAAAAATAAATCAGAAAATAAAATACTAGCTGAATAGTCAAGACCTTGTTGATGATCCAAGCTCTGTAAAGGACCTTGGAATACTCTTCTCTAATGATCTAAGTGCTAGAGCCCACTGTAACTACATAGCCAAAAAGGCATTAAGAGTTGTTGACCTAATCCTACGTAGCTTTTTCTCTGGTAATATCACACTACTAACTAGAGCACACAAAACATTTGCAAGATCAATACTTGAATACAGCTCATCAGTCTGGAACCCACATTATGTATCTGATATTAGCACAGTTGAAAAAGTCCAGAAATATTTCACAAGAAGAGTTCTCCACTCCTCTACTCATTGCAGAATACCTTATGCCACCAGACTCGAAATTCTAGACCTAGAAAACCTAGAACTATGCCACTTTCGGTCTGATCTAAGTATAATATATAAAATTATGCATTGCAATGTCCTACCTGTCAATGAATACTTCAGCTTCAACCATAACAACACAAGAGCACACAATAGATACAAACTCAAGGTTAATCACACCAAACTTGATTGCAGGAAATACGACTTCAGCAACAGAGTGGTCAATGTCTGGAATACTCTACCTGACTCTGTGGTTTCTTCCCCAAACCCCAAAAGCTTTAACTTTAGACTGTCTACTATTGACCTCACCCCTTTCCTAAGAGGTCTGTAGGGGGCGTGCACCAACGTGCCTACCATCCTCATCCTATTCTTACTTTTATTTTTCTTATATGTACCATTTCATGTATTCATAACTATGTATATACTTATAACTATTATCTTGTAAGCGATTGACAAATCAAATAAATAAATAAATAAAGTTCAATCCCCCTTGAATTCCATTGACTCTTAACTAACATCAATTTGCCTTGACGATTAATAGAGCAGATTTTTCTGTATAGGTAGCATGTAATATCGGTAAACTTGAAGTAATTTGAACTAAACTCCTGTTCCTGTTTACTTACACCTGTTTGCTAGCATTCAAAAATATCCTACTCCTGTATTGTGCTATTTCATATTCTTATAATATCACTTAGGCCTACAAAATGTCTTTATCTATTGTAGAATATAATAAACTTGCCTCAGACATCGATGAAAATGCTATTCTGAAAATCAGTAAAGGAAGAGTTTGCAAATGGAGTATAATTAAAATAGAATCATACTCTAAACTTTATTTTAAGAGAACAACAAAAATAATATATTCTTTAAAAAGATTGGAGAAATTAATTCATTGTAGTCTTTGATTATGTAAATTCTTCCAAGGAACATGAAAATTTGTTACATTATGGAGTTCAAAATAGTTTTATTTTTTAAAGGCATGTGATATGAAATAAATCATGTGCATGATTTTATTGTATTTTATTTTGTACATGATTAATTTTATTTAAAGAAATAAATCTACATTTAGTTATGCATGGGTACTTTGGAAATTTCTTGGAAACTTTACCTATGAATTTTTATGAAGATTTTTTTTAACCATAAATAATTACACAGGAGGTTGAAATGATTAGTAAAGATCTATTAAATTTAAGTAGAAAAAGACACATACAGAAACACTTTCAAACTTCCTGCAGAAAAAGTATTCAAAGTTTAAACCTAGAAATGTATTTATGCGCTTATGGAAATCAGTTCTAGTAAATTCTGAATATCAAAGTTAAAAATGGTATCTCCGATGGAATCAAAAAGAAGTGAAGAAATACCTTTTCTGACTTTTTTTTTTGCAGCTGTTGACTTTAAGAAATTGCTGAGCCTATTGCTTTTTAGGATGCCCCCATACTTTAAATGCAATTCTTATCATGTGTAGTAATACCAGGCTCACAAATTCTGCAAAAATCAAAAAATGCCATCCTATTATTTTCCTGTCAAGGATGGGAAAAAAAATAGGAAGGATAAATGGATGTTTATTCAATTTGCAGCTGCCAATGATAAATGTATATGAACTATTCTCAGATCAAGAAAAAGTTTGTCAATATAAATTATATGAACAAAGTTCTAACTGTTCCTTCTGACTACTTTAGCAGTTGATCATTTTCTTCAGATGTTGTCATCTTCCTAGGTGCTTATTTATTTCATGGGCAAGAATAGATCTGCATTCACAAAGGAACAAGCTTTAGTCATTGCAGGGAAGGTGGAATTCAGAGATTATCTGCCCAGAATGGCTGCAATTAAGAGAAAAGATACTTGGAAAAGTAATATTGGAAAAGTAACAAAAGAATGAAATATTTTGGGAAATATTCAAAAAAGCAGAATATTATATTTTCCTAAAGAAATGGAGAAACATGCTCTTAAAGACAGAAAGCAGCCCCCAGTCTTTCTTAATAGCCCACAGAAAATGCCAGCACTTAAGGAGATAAAGAACTTCTTGAAAGAGAAAACCAACTATCTAGATAGATCTATTCATAACCAAAGCAAATAATGCTGGCAGAAATCCATTCAAAACAGTCATTTCCAAACTCCTTGCAGCAAAGTTTGACAGTTAACAAAAACAGAATGATAGGATTAGAAAGCAGTCCCTTACTGAAGATCCAACACAGGACGAAAGCCATTAACCACAATAGGAATTGCCCAACACCTTTGCAGAACACAAGCACCTTCATTGTTCCACCCGAGAAGAGTTCAAACTTCAAAGTCACAGAAACCATCCAAAGATCCATCCATTCATTCAACCATTTTGTCAGCTGCACCAGAACCACAAACCCTGGTGGTTCTGTTCCTCAGTAAACTTACTTTTCAATCAGCCTCCAGCCTCTATGTTGTTTCCAGCGTCTTTCCCGCAACTTGAAACTGAACCAGATGGATTTAACTTCCAACAATGGTATCTCAAATAAATGAAAAAGGGAAATGATAAAGGAGGCCTCCAAAGCTAGAATAGTTTTTTTTAATCAATTTTCTGAATAATTGGCTTAGGTCTAGATTAAGATTTCTATCCTGTGATCAAAATGTACACTCTGCTTTTTGGACCTGTGGGGTCAATTGTGCTTTTCAAATGGCAAAGTTTTAACTTGGTGGGAAGGGTTTCCATTGCAGGGCTGAGCAGAGAGAGACAAAAGTGTCCTTACAATGCAATTCATGCTTGGGGGCTACAAAGCATGCTATTGAATGGAACAAAATAAATAAATATATAATAAAGGGATGTTTGGCTTGTGAGCAGTTGATTAGTATGCAGAAAGTTGTTGCTTAATTGCAAGGAATGAAGGTAGTGAGCTCTAAATTTATATCAGTGTATAAATACTGTATGCTATATGAATATTAACAATTGCATGTCAGAATATAAGAATTGAACACATGTACCATCTGTAATTATACACAAAATGTGGTGCTTTCTCCTATAGATATATGGTTTTGGTCTAGTGGTTAAGGAACCAGACTAGAAAGTGACTGTGAGTCCTATCTTATCCATGAAAGCCAGCTAGGTGATCTTGGGCCAATCACTCTCCCAGTCCAGTAGGGTCCTTAGTGCCCTCTGAGCTTGATTGTTTTCTTGCAGGCATTTTATTACCAAACTAGGTAACACCATCAGTGCTGGGATTAGCACATCAGTGCTAACTGTGAGCTTTAACTGTGAGCTACAAATATTGTCTTCTATTGATATTCGCAGGTTTTGGTGAGGAAAGATTCTGCTGGCTATTTATGTGACAGAAGTACTGTATCTATGCTGCTATATAATGAAGGCACATGTTTCTGTACATTCTCATCAGAGACTCAATTACATTGTACCTTCGTCTACCTGCTTTTTACAATAATCCAACAGTACTGCTATCGTTAGAAGTGAAATCCTTTATATGTCTAGTCAAACGTAAATCCCATTATACACAGTATTACTCACTAGTAATCATGTAACAGTTTTAATCTCCTTTTCTTAATTATATTCCTTTCTTCATTCTCAGTACTTCTTTTAACTGAGAAAGTATGAATGGTTGAATCCATAATTATCTAAAAATGATTTCTTGTAACATTAATAAAAAAAATTACCTTTTATTATAATGTGATTCTTCCTTTCCTTCCATCCTAGCTGTACAGTAATTTAAGACTATTGAAGTAGGGCGAAGTAATGGTATGCATTAGACATCATGCAAATGCAAATGTTACTACACTATCTTTTCAAATATTATTAAACTTTGCCCTTGTAGACTGTATTTTCTGGAAGTTACTGTAAAGTTTGAGAGCTGTTCATGCCCACTTTCATTGTACAAACTTACCTTAAACACCACTGAACTCAACAAAAGTTATTTTTATAGTATGATAATCCAAATTTTGTAATAAATCTATATTTGATATCCATAAAAGCTAAAATACTTTCAGAGGTTTGGTTGCACTTGAAACTCCTTCCACCCATCTTACCCTGAAAACATTTCTTCAAAAGCATAAGCTACATTTTTTTCCAACAAAAAGTATTATCACAAAGCTGTATTTTAGAGTTTTTAATGTTGCTTAATGTTCCTAAACAGGCTATAGTGGACTCATCAAGCTTTAAAACCCAGGTTTTTTGGACCAAATCACTTTCCTTCTAAAGAAGCTGTTATGGAGTAAATTATCTTCAGAAAGTTCACATTCTTCTGTTAAAGCTAGGTATAACAATTAAGAGCACTGTTTTTCTCCATGATCCTATTAGTTTTTTTTTAACATTTCAGAATTTAGATTCTAGTTTTGCCTGTTTTATCATCTTGTGGTTCTTGAAGAATCACTAAGGCCAGAAGAAAGTCCATCAGTATTATTAGAAGTTCTGGGAAATAGCAGAAGATTGATCACATATATTTTATTCCAAAAGGCTAGTGCCTGCAGGCAGTACAATATAGATCACTGTTGCTGAAGTATGTGGTAGGCAAAAAGAAACAGGTTGATCTCTCTCCCTTGTTACGGATAGTTATGATGAAATCATTTAGATTGAATATGAGGTAAAGTTATAACATGAAAACATCTGATGAAAAAGCTAGCAGCTCTTCCACATTCAAAATTAGCATTACACCCCTCAAAACTTTTAAAACTGAAACTGAATTATTGACATCTTGTGAGATATCAAAATCTAGGGGCTCTTGGGATTTTGTGAGATTCTAGAAACAATGCCACTTTTTATGAGACTTTGCAATCTAATCAGTTTCTGAATATTTGTGAACAATTTATTTTTATTTCAGTTGCCAACAGTGCTCTAACTAATTCAGAACAGATAGGACACAGAAACATCAATCCATGCCCCTTCGGCTATATATCTACATTTGCATATCGCTGTAAAATGTGAATAATAAATAGGAGTCCTGTGCTTCTGAAATGGTGGTCTTTTAGAAAATAAAGGACAAGGGATTTTAACTGACAAGTGTAATGTTTCATTGTAGATTAGTGAATCTGTCTCTCCCTCTTTATAAAATGTAATGCATGCTCTTGGGAAAGGAGCAAATAGATAAACTGAAGAGCTAATTAAAGGGAACCGCGAAAGAAGCTATTCTATGTTGCCTGTAGAGTTCTACTGTTCCATGTTTATTATAACCATGATGGGCTTCATTACTTGTACTCTCTTGGCTCTTATCTTCTAAATGTAATCAAAATCTCTTCATATTGATTCTTAGAACTCATTAGAATAACATCAACAAAAGAGGTTTATGTACTGGAATTTCACTCAGGTAAATATTTTGATTCCCAAATAAAAATGGCAAACCATGTTGTTACTTAATTTTGAAACATCTAAGCACAGTTGGACTTTCTATGGAATACTTGAAGCTAACATTTGGTTGTCATTTATTCTTGGCTTAAACCAAGCTAACAATCAGAACATAGGCATCTTCCTAGATTCCTCGTGTCTAATTACTTCAAATAAAAAGTTTCCTCCTGAGAGGAACTTTCATTCTGTATTTGACAGGTAGAAATTAGTTGCCTAATGATATGGAATTGTTCTGCAAATTGAAGGAATTAAGTGAGCTTTTTTAATTTGGACTCCTTCTAAATTACATTTTAATTTGGATTCTAATGTGATGAGGTGGATGGTGTGAGGGAACTTAATTTGGATTTTCTTCTTTTTTCTAATTTGATATTGCCCTTTCCCCAGATTTCATATGTCTCTTTTATTTCCTTTGATATTTACCTAGTCTCAAAGCTATCATGCTTACGTGCGCAACCTGTTTAGTACATTGTTGCAGGATGCGGTAAAATCTGTGCAGTTTTGTGATTTATGCCTGTAATTAATTATAATGTGAGTTATTCCAATCCACGGGGCCTGGACAAAAAGGGGCATGCCATAACCAAGACAAAATGAGCAAAACAGCTCTACAAAGTCATTTAACAGAAGAATGATTTCTGGGTTTATAAATATGAATTATTATATCTTCTGTTTATTTATTATAAATATGGAACAACTGTATTACATTTGCATTTATAACTAAGAAAATTCACATTTCCCAGATTACTATAGCCTTCTTTTTTATAAATAGTTAATTTTTTCAAATATGGCAACACAATTCTTGGAGAAAAAATATCTGTAAATGTATGTGATAAAATGTGTACATAAGATCAATTTAATCAGAAAACAGATATCCATTTAAAAAAACAACACAGATTAAAATGGTAACAGAATAAAATACCCTTTAGATTAGGAATCGTCTATTTTATCCACTCTAATTGTTTTGACCAGGCAACTCACTTCTGGAGAAACCTGCTTAATTTTTCAATGAATCTGTTTCAAATTTTACACTTGCAATCCAGTGAACTTTAGTTGAGCTTGCTATACATGGATGGACGGATCGAATTGGTCTTGAATGACTGTGGCCGCATCCAGCTTTAAGATTATCTTCTTAACCCATCATCATGATCCATTTAATTTTAAATTTCAAAAGAGAGAGATAGAGTCACAGGTTCCTGGCTAGAACCCGGGAGACTGTGAGTTCTACTCCTGCCATAAATATGAAAAGTAGCTGGATAACTTTGAGCCAGTCACTCTCTCCATCCAACCCACTTTATAAGGTTGTTGTTGTGGATGAAATGGGAGAAAGGAAGAGTATTGTGTATGCTTTCCCCTTGAATTATTTATAAAAATATTAAATGTGGGATAAAAATCTAATAAATAAATAAATACTTGCTTTGCTTGACTCCAGCAAGGTCTTTTATAGCAGAATTACAAAATTACAGTATATTTTGGATTGAAAATATTTTTCCCTCAAAATCATTGTTGATTGTGGCATGTTTTCAAGCTGGCAAGGGGCAAATATACCAAAAATAAAACTTACAGCTCATCTTAAGCTTGGCTTTATTCAAAATATGATTTAATATTGAATATTATGAGCATTTTATGAGCAATTTAATTCAAATTATAATTATTTCTATTATTTCTATATATTACTTATTTATTTATTGTACTTACATTCCTCCATGATCAATCTGCTGCTGGCTCTTTTCGTTCTTCTGCAGGAAGTGTCTTCCTTACATTTATAGAATCATAAAGTAACAAATAGATGATGTTTTATTTTGTTTACTTTATATGCCCATTATTATGTCAAGCATTTTTCCAACATGCTTCATTTGGGTCCTCTTGTGCAATCATAAAAGCGTCTGCTTCTCCCTTTCCCCTTCCTCTCTCCCCCTCTTCTTCTTCCTCATGAACATTCCTGTTTTCAGTTTCAAGTTTCAAAGCCATTTAGCAAGCTGGCCAAGTAACTAAATTCAATTACAAATGACTATAGTGTGATAATCACCCCCTTACTCTAGTTTATTTAATGTGCTTGTTTTCTACCTGGAGCATCAGACAACTATTTTCATTTTCTTCCCCCACCACCCCAAAAAAATAAATAAATAATAATATTGGTCTATTTTATGGAAGCACAATATGTTACTCCTGAGAGAGCCTTGTTCTGGCCAAAAGCGTGTTATGTGCATGCTGTCAACAAACCCTGTATTAATGTTCTCTATCATTGCTTCACCACATACTAAAATGTTTGAAATGCTTCAATTTGTTTCCTGCGTGAAAGCCTTTCAAGAACTTGATTACTTTTCAGTGTGCAACAATAAAAAATCAGTGTGATAAACCTTTACTTTTAAACAGAACCCTTTATTCACAGCTGCAGTGGAAAGGTGTTGCAGATTAAAGAACTATTATTGTGATCATACATTTTTCTGTCTTCTGATAAAGGCTTGTAATGTATTAAAAGCCCACTGTGTTTATTAATACTGTTTGAGATGGCCTGAAATCTTGTCTGTATGTGAATTCAGAGCCTATCACTCAGTTGGCTACTTTCAGATGTATAATGGGATGTCCTGGGAGGTGGAGACACTTAGATATTATTTTGTCTTTATTTTGTGTCCTGAGATCAAGTTTGTGTCCATTAATTCTTCAGAACGTTTGTCCTGTTTGTCCTCTGTAGATTCCACAGAGCATTGCTGTCAGATGATAGAATATATCATATTTGAAGAAGAGCATATGAAAGCACTCCTAATCTTGAATTTAGTGGAGAAATGGGAAATAATGGTTCATTTTAGAAAAAAATTCACCTTTTACAGATACTAGTGTAAGTGTATTATATTCTGTGTGTACAATTTGGAGGAAAAAGATCATTCATTCTCTTGCAGAAAGTGCTGGGGCAGGGGACATGGTGGGGAGGAATGACTAGCTTGCAAATCTATCTTTAGGTCTCTTTCTTCCCATTGAACAATGGAATTAATTGACTGCTGCAATTTTCTGCCTTGGACCTGGCAGATTTCCCAGGTGGGAGAAAAAACTGTTTATGATGTACAGTGGGTCCATTTTCATTTTAGTTTTTGTGTCCGAAGCCACAACCATTTAATGTTATTTTCATTTTAATTGCATTTGTTTCATTTCATCTTTGCTTCAGTTATCTAATCTGGTGTTTCTCCTGTTTTTTCCATTGATTTCAATGATTTCTGGCACCTGTGACTTTGGGTCTTGGTCCAAATGATCTGAAATATTCTAACTTGCATTACCTGCCAAGATTGGACTGTGTAAAAGAAAAGTGAAAGATGGTGTGCACTCACATTAGTTTACCTAACTTATGTTAATATAAAAAAGCAATATTGTTAACAGCAATATTAATAATAATAATAACAACAACACTATGATAATGTATTAGCTGAATTGTAGTTAATAGAGCTAAGTACCTATGAAGTGCCTTATATTACTGCAGAGCAAAATTGTATTTCCCACAGCTAGTTTTTGTTTTATTACTATGGCTTTCATAAGTAATATTGTTACTTCATCTTTTTAAGAATGTATTGGATAAATTATTCATCCAGGCAATTATTTGGGGTGGGGGTGAGTAAGAGGGGGTTAATTAATTAAATACTGGTAGATACTTCCTTTCTTGCTCTTGCTTTTTCTTACATTTTCTGTAAGAATGAGGTTCTGCAATTTTAAAAGTTAGTTAATTCCACACTTACCAACAAACATAGCAAAGTCATAGTTCCAAATGCAAGTGCAGTGTGGTTTACCAATAAAAGAAAATAGGCACAATAATCAGTGAATGATAAAATGTAGTCACAAAATATTTGCTTGTTACAGCTGCTATTTCTATGGCAAACATGCAGTATGTCCATTTGCAAGTTCAAATATGTAAAACATTCATATTAAGTCAAATTATGGATACAAAACAGGTATATTAAGAAAAATTCATAAACATACATACCATTTTTCATTCAGACCTTTTTTGGGATGGAGGGACAGATAAGGAAAAGTCAAACCTGACCCTTTGGGGCTTGGCTGGACTTGCTTTCCCAATTTCTCCTCATTAACTCCTAATAAGAGATTTTGTGTGGTTTCTCCCTGTCTTTCTGGTGAAGAATATGTGAAAAGACATATGAACCGGATTAGACTGAGTATTGATTTACCTAACATCATGTATTGATTGATGTCTCCAGAGCACATGAGTGTGCAACAGGGTGGTTGATGTATAGCAATGGCATTAACACAGTCAATACAGCATTGTCTACCAGTGATAGTCAGTTGTCTATCCTTTCTAATTTACCTTTGGATTACACAGGATTGAAAATACATTTTCAGGCTGCATTTAGCTATCAGCCAAGCAAAGTAGACACATATACTGGCTGATCTCCCACAGCTAAAACTACCACTGTCTACTCTTTGATTAAACTTTTCTCTGCAGCAATAGGAAGAAATAATAGCATGAATAACATAACTGACATTTCCACTAATTATGAGTAGAAATCACTCCAAGTGAAATGGAAAACATTCTGAATTTATGAAAGAAAAAAGAAGGCTGGGTATAAAAATAAATACATTCCAGCTACTCAATATAAAGTTTGTTCCATGATAGCACTTGGAGTAATAAAAAACAGTCTGGCTGCTTCAGATCTTCTATAGGGAAAGCACAGCATAGGTTGTCAAAAAAATGATGCCATCAAAGAATTCTAGTTGTACTGAAATCCTTTTGGAAATAAAAAGAGCATGTATGAAGGATCCAAGGATGCAATTTCCTATAGTTTTCAGCAGGGACCTTTCCAATAAAATGTCACATGAAAGAAAACACTGTCCTTTTTACTTCTGTTAAATCTTTTTCCTGTTCAGAAACAGAGAACTCAAGAATTTGAAGGGATACCAAGGGACAACAAGACAGCAATTTCATTCTAATGTGAATTTTTTTAAGGTTGCAAAGGTTCATGCTGCTATAGCTGTATTCTGATAGGGCCTATAACACATTGGATTTGAAAGCAAAAAAGTGCTTTAGAGAGCACAGAACTACACACAGAACGATTGTATGCAACTCTTTAAAACACCAGTATCGACTTCTGGTTTGAGCCTCTTTGGTGACCGACCAAAATCCACAACTGTGCGTAGTTTCGATCTATGCTCGCTGTTGGAGCACCCTGAGCTGGCTGGTTTTGGGGCTAAGCCATGCCGTAGAGGTGGTGAAGAGGGAGGATACTGCCAGCAGGGTCGAGGAGAGCTGCATCTCTCCTCTCCAGCTGGCCATTACTCCCTTTCCCGAAGGCGGTTGTAGCAGTGGTCAGAAATGGCCACCTCAAAGAAAAACTCGACCAGAAAAGAATGTGCAGGAAGAAGATAAGAAGTGAAAGTTTTGGCTGACTCGGTAGAACTGAAAAAGCAACAACATAAGGTACCCTAGAATTTGAACTATAAAGAATAACATTGCTCCCAAAGAAGATTTTGAAGCAGCAAATGAAAGAGGGAAGAGAAAGGATTTGTTTTGTTTTTTCTTTCCTTCCCCATATTGACAACTAAGAGATTTAAGTAAGAAACTGACAAAAATCCACTTTGACATTAACAGGCATTTAAGATGAAAATAAAATGTCAAAGGGATAATAAAGACTTCTGGATTTTCAAAAACTTTTAAAAGAAGGAAAGGAGAGAAACAGAAAAAAAAATAAAAGGGTGGGATCTGGAAAAATGGAGGAGACCACCTGGAAGTAAAAGGAATTAACAGTGAAACTTTAACAAGATTCCTAAAAGATACATTCCAACTGAAACTTTGTAATAAGATAATAGAACCAGAGGAAGAGAAAATGGAAAAAAGAAGCGAGAAGAAACAGCTTTGGATTATTGGGATTACTTGGTGATTTTTGGATTTTTGGTTATTGGCTCTAAAGGACTAAAATCAATCGGGTGGTTGTTTAAAAGTTTTTAAAATGGAAGAATTGAAAATGGAACTTAAAAAAACCTAAAGAAGATGCACAAAATGGAAGAGGGTTTTTTGGCTTCGTATTTCAATTTTTAGATCCTGAACTACAAGAATCAACAAGAAATGCCTGTAGCACAAGAAGGGCGGAACAAAGAAGAAGTCATCTTCAATGACCAAGTAATTCTGTTTGGAGGAAAGAAAGGAAAGGGGAGAAAGAGAGTGAAAAATTTAAGATCTGAAAAAACAACAACAAAAGAATAGTTTGAAAAATAATTACAATATTAGGAAGAAACAGAAGAGAGGATTACAGAAGAGAGAATTAAAATTAGAGAGACAAGGGGTCAAAGAGGAAAGGGAGAAGAAGAGGGGAAGAGAGAAAGTAAAAGAAGTTATAAAGGACAGAAACAGGATACAGAGAAACAGGAAAACATACAAGGATTAAGGGTATAAGTCTAATTAGAAAACATAGAGATAATGGATGAAAAGTTAATTGAAAGAGGGATTCTGCAAGGGTACATAAGATAGTATTGTTATATTAGAAATAGAAATGAACTTAGAAAATATGGAACGTGTGATTAAAATGATAGATAAAATACTCATTGTAATGTAATGTAATGTTTGTTAATAAATAAATGAAATAAAGAGAATGAGAGAATGAAATTAGGAAAGGATGGGAACATTTTAATTATTATTAATGAGTTATAAAAATTTAAGTGAAGAGGAATATGAAAGAAATATGAAAAAAATATGGAAATATTATAAGTGTTCCTGAGGAAGTATGATATCTCATTGAAAAGAAATGTTAACGATGTTAAAGATTATGACTAACATTAATGATAGAGCTGAACTGGAATAGAATAAAAGTTTTATTTATTATTGTTATATATATATTTTCTCTTTAAGAACTTAGTGTGTATTTTAAGAATGTACCAAGCAGAATTCTACTGGAAGTTATGTGTTATATTGAATGTTATAATTGTAAAGGCATAAATTGAAATTTAAATAAGAATTGAATGGACAAAAATTAAAAGATATAAAGGTGTCATACTCCAATCAGTAACTACCGGGGAAAATTTTGTTTAATGAGAAAAGAAAATATGAAATTGAAACAGGACAGACAAAAGTATAAATATAATGATTAGAAAGATATTGAAACTTAGAAAAAGATATACATAATTGAATTTAAAAAGGAGTGAGATAATTAAAAGCAAGGTTGAGAAAACTAAGGGAAGGGAAAAATTATTGAGAAAATGTTAAAATAGTGATAAGATATGGAATAGAACACAAAGATGAATATGAAATTGATTTTGTGTCTATATGGAGAAGTGATAACCCGGAACCATGCTATTCTCAAAAAAAGATATTTTATTTGTATTAAAACCCAAATAAAACTTTTACAAAAAATCCTCACTAGTATCAAAGATGCAGATGCTTTAAAGCATGGGTGTCAAACTCATGATTCCACATCATCATATGACGTATCGTGACTTTTTCCCCCTTTGCTAAACTGGGGGTAGGGGTGGCTAGCGCATGATACATCCGGCCCATGGGCCACAAGTTTGACACCCCTGCTTTAAAGAGATGCAGACAGGTGCTTTGAGATATTCCTGTTTGCTTCAGAACACATTTTGGCTTTCAAGGGCAATGTACCACACATCTTAATATACTTAAACTAAACTAAACTAAACTAAACACTGAACTAAACTAAATTTGCATAAAGTCAAACCCCTGGCCCCTAGGGGAATAATACTCTGATACTATACATATCAGAACTTCGTAGCTGACAACTTTTTAACCACATGCAGACTTCTCAGCTCTTTCTTTGTAGCTTCCAATTCTTCCACAAATCCTGAGAGTGCATTTTTCTGCAAGAACAGGATCCAATTATTTCATTGGCTGCAACATTCATCAACTGACCAGATTTTTGTTGAAGCCTGATGTCATGGGTTCAGAGAGAGACACTGGTTCAAAGTCACCCAGCTGGCTTTCATACATCAAGTGGAGCTAGAACTCACAGGCTCCTGCTTTCTAGCCTACTGCTTTAACCACTAGACCAAACTGGGTTTATCTACATAACTGTATCTATATCTACATCTCTTCATCATTTATATCTATATCCAGTAGTTTATTTGGTCAATAACCAGAAAAACAAAATACCAAAGTAAACTCATCTAGATGAGATAGCACACTAGCACAACAAAGATAAAATAACACATAAAATGTGATATGCACTGCCACAGTAGTGCATTAATTACCTATTCAAGTGTAAATCTAACATACTACAGACTATGAAGTACAATATATGTCATCAAAATACAAGATAGTGTGTGTTTCATGTATGTTGAATGACAAGCCAATCCTACAACTAACTATATTTCATGTGAAGGTATGAACTGTCAGTCCACGGCTGTCACATGAAATGATAAATTCTCCTTTGCTGAAGGCCTTCAAAGTGAAATTGGGTGGTAATCTGACAGAGATGTTATAATGCAGTGTTTATCAACCCTGACATCTTGAAGACATGTGGACTTCAACTCCCGGAATTCTCCAACCACTTGGCTAGGAATTCTGGGAGTTGGTTCACACATCTTCAAGTTTCCAAAGTTAACAGACAGTGTTCTAGTGTAATCTGCACTTAGAAAGGAATTACACTACATGACCCATAAAGTGACTTCTAATGTTGTGATTACATACGAGGTGGATATGTCACATTATTTTATAACCATTTTTGAACTTTGGAATTGTACTTGATATCAGAATTATATTAAATGATAGTTGCTTTTCTGGTGTTTAAAATGCAAATGAGCAAGTATGACTTTTTATATTGCAATATTTCTTTTTCCAGCCACACTGCTGTTGGGAAGCAGGATTATAGCTCTGTGGAAAATAGACTTCTTGTATTTTGTTAATTTATAGTCAGACTCAGAGGAGATAGTCTTCTGCTATATTGTCAGTTATATTGTTGTTGTCAGCTCAAGCAAAATATTATGCTATTTAACTGCTGCTAAGCCTATTTTGAGCCTGAAAGGACTCATAATTCCCATTCAATGACAATACTGGCATTTTGCTGTCTTCTTTAATCCAGGCTTTGAAGCCATTATCTTGCAATGCAAACTTAAAACACCCACAAAAAACCACATTCTTTTAGCATGGAAATCTCCTGGATTATAGAGGAAACAGTTTTTAACTGCATGAATAGGATTAGGTATCCATCATTCTTGTCCTAAACAATTTAATCAACCTAGTAAAATTCAGCAATAAACAATTTATTTTATTTTATAAAATTAAAACAATACCAGCAATGAGTATTAACTAGAAGAATTGATGCATTAATGGTTGCACTCTGATTATCATCAATATCAGTATCATAATCTTTTAATCTATTATCATTTGGGAATGGATATAAGTGTTTCATCACCAAATATTGAGCACCAATAATATTTGTATAGATGCCCTTTTAGGAACCCCAATCTCCTCTTTTTTTGGATCTGACCATTCCTGATATCCCTTCCCAGCCAAATCAACCACATGCTGCTTTCTTATTTCAAAAAATCATCCAGTTTTGGGACAGAATCAAACTCCATTACAGATTTTCTTTTCAAGTAGTGTGTCAAACAAAGAGAAATGTCAATTTCATATTGAAATATATAATATTATATACAACTAATATTTCTGAGTAAAAGTGCATCATAAAATATGTAGCTTTCGGGAAAAGGGAACTTTAGAAAGCACATATTCAAGAAAATTCAGTACAAAAAAGATACTTTACTAAAATGGTTACTACTATGTGTACCAGGGGAAATTATGTGAATTTTGTTTTATTGCTTTAAAAAATGGTACAAATTTGATGGAATAAAGGAATACCTGAATGAAACCTTATTACATTCTCATAGATAACATTGTGACTGATAGGCACATCTATGGTCATCTAGCTTTCCTTTCCGAGGACCATTAGAAAAAGAAAACATTAAGGCTTTTCCAGTTCCTCAGCTTTTCCTAACTTTTATCCATTACTTGAACAACATAGTAATAGTATAAAACAGTAAATTCATCAAGAACATTTGAAATTGCCTTTCATATGAAACCAAGATGCTCTCTGACTCAAAGTGTAAGGGATTAGCAGTAAGCATGCCAGTTGTACTGTAGATATATTCACCATGATTATTTCATGATGCACCCTTCCTTAAGGGGAAGCTTTTGTAAACATTTCACTAAAATATTGCTTGATCAAAATGGCATGTTCAAACTACCCAGCAAAGCAGATTTTGTTGGTAAATTAGTAAATTTATTTAGTCAATTTTTATATACAGTATTCTAAATGTCCAATATGACACTAGAAGAACTTTTGTGACTACTCACCTATTGCCTTTAGGGTTGACCTTTCTAACTTGCTATATATTTTTACATTACTTTCTTTAAAAGATTCTCATCAATCATGACACCCTAAAAGGGTAAGATGTATATGACTTTCATGAATAAAAGTAGTATAACTTCCTTCATTATGAGTAATTGTGCTTACTATTTTTATCCCATTTTTTATCTTTACCATATAAGCAAAATCAGACCACTTTGAAAGTTCTCCTAGTGCTCTTGCATTTATCAGGCAGAACAGGATTTTTCCAGATCCTTAGAACTTCATGTCAAATATGGAGGGAGGGCACTGAATTTAGGAAAAGCATACTGGAAAGAAACTCTTAGAGAGCAGGGCTGAAGCCAGTGCAGAAATACCTGGAACCCAGTTGGCTTCTGTACTAATGAAAAAAAAGCTTTTGTCTCCAAGGAAACACTTCCTCCCACCTCTTCCTTCATGGGATCCAAGCTTCCTGGCTTTACAACTTCTGTTTTTTGTGTAATACTGGAATTCAACATACCATCCACCAGTTTTCTTAAAACCATGAGCCTATTCAGCACAGTTAGACAGATGAGAGAGAGAAATGCGAAGACAGAAATGGAGATGAATACAGACGGATTGATGCTCCCATTGCCACTGTAACTGAGTCTATTTACCTTGCTGCTGATCACCCACTTCTCTTTTCTTTACTCATTTATCTGTGTTAGACTTTTCTTCAAAGAGCATAATGTGTCCAAAGTATATAGGGTATAGTCCTTTTCAGGAGTTTTCTCCAACACCAACACTCAAAAGTGCCAATATTCTTCCTCTCTTGGAACTTGGCACCTGAATATCTTTTCCAACGTCTCCGTTTTATCCTCATTGTCATTGGTAAAGTTGGTTGTTGTCTTTGTTGTAATTAATTTGGTTTACTTTATATTTTATTTTAATCCCCCCAATGTAGAAAAGTTTAGCAGAAGGTCTGTAAATTTGTATCTCTTTCACTTGTCTAAAAGAGATACTTTGTATGTTTCTTATTGGTTGGACTGGTGTCTTCTGGGTTCTCTCCCTCAGTCACGTCTTCACCATGGGAGCCCCAGGAGCACTACTCAAAAAGCCAGTGCTAGCACATTGCGTTCAATGTGCATTCCATATTATGTGCCTGCTTGCTGTCTTGTAATCCCTTCCTCTCCTGTGAATGTTAATATGAACATTAATTCCTTGCTTGCTAATTATCCCAGCATTGAGGTCAGCATTCCAAAAGGCTGGGAAATGAGGAAAAGGGAAAGCACAGTCATTTCCCACTTAGCATCCAAGTTGCCAGTCCCGATTGTGGTCATTAAATGAAAACCCACATATTATTCCAAGCGAGTAATGTAATAAAAGCATCAATATCAGAGCCAGAAATCCAAATAAAAGAATAATTGGTACCCCACCTTCCCTCTGGCCTTTTGGAAAAGCTCATAAACATGAACAAAGCAATTCCTGCCACAGCCATAATATTTGGTAATTACAGGCTGTGGTGCAATTCTGCAGAACTCATCCTCTTTCACATTCTCAGCACGTGAGCTTGCAGAATCTATTTGTAAGAGTGAAATCAAGGAAGATAAATGCCTGACTTTGTTCCACCAGGTCACATTCCATGCAGATATTCAACCTTCTTAAAAACCACATCCCTAGATGTGGAATGGAAGCAATTAGCAGATTCTAAGCATCTTTAACCCTTCAGTGCTTAACAAATGGTCTTCTAACAACAATTGGTTGATTTACTTCTTTTTCTGCCATACATTTACCTTCAGCAGAAACACTACGTGCATATTAATTTAGCTGAAATTTATTCATAACAATATCAGCCATTCCTGGAAATAATTTCTTTTACATTTCTTCTCACAGCTACCTCACAAACACTCTCTCTTCCCCCTGGTTTGACCCCCGCACAAATACAGCACTTGCTACCTTTGGTTTTTGATAAAAGTATGTTAATAGTTGCTAATAATGCATATTAAATTATATTAAACCAAAAGAATAGCAAAAGCATTTAGATCCCACAGTCCTTTCTTTTGCTGATATAAAACTTAATAAAGCTCCATAAAAAGATTTACAAATTCTTTATTTGCTTAACAATGTAGCAATCTTACCCAGCTTTCACTACATAACAGGCAAGTTATGATTTGAATTGTAAAGTATCTTCTGATATCTATTTTCATTAAGGAATATGTACTGATAATCAGCAGAGGGCTGAAATAGGCCTTCAGAAAAAAAATCAGTAGTCTTTGCCATTAATTACACTGAATATTACTATCATTTAGGAATATTGATAAAAAATCCACTCCAGAAATATTACTTCATTTGTGTTTGTGCTTTTGATAGAATTCAAGAGATCCTTAAATCAGTTGATTGTTCCTTGTTTCCTGCATCCACCCAGCTCACATATATTTTTTTGTGATATATTTGGCAATGTAATAGCAATGGTAAAGCAGACTTTTTTGAAGGAGGGGTTGGAAAAACATGAATAACAATAACTTCTAAGGCTTCAATATGATACAATTGCTTTTTCATAATTGGCACTGATAAGGTAAAAAGTGTTTGTTTAATCTAGGCCAAAACAATATTAGCAAATAAGATGTAATTTAGCTTCTGGGAATAAGACTCAGAAAACTGATATCACTTGGAAATTAGAATCTCTTCACCTTCCACTTCAGATAGGAAGACATCTGGGCATTTAAATGTAAAACAAACAAAAGTTAAATGATATAATGCACAATACATATTCATGATGGATAGCTTCCCAGAAACACTTTTTAATTGTGTATCATTAAAAAAAAAAGTCTGATTGGATGCTTTTAGGTCAGGATAGTCTAAGTGTAAAAAGCTAAGAAGAAAATCTGTATCAATAGATTATATTTCAAATTTAATAATTTTATAAAGAAGAGGTATTCTCATCTCATCTGAAATTACTCGGCATTGTAAATCTGATAGTAGTTTACACTAGTAGGTTTACATTCCAGTTGAACATCTTATGATATATAGTCATAGTCATGGCATTCTTTTTTTTTTCAAAAATGTTACACAAATGAACCAGAACTTGCTAAAAATAAGGAAAATAGAAGGAATCAATAAAATACTGCTGATTGTGAAGAATTTGGTGAAAATCAATATTCAAACCAACAGTTTAAAGAAATTTAAATTAAATAATACCAGTTCTTGGAAACACTATTCCACATTCTCAATCTTTGGCTTTTCCATGTTCTAGACAGCTTCTATTCCATAGAAGGTGTCGGTTTGCATTCTTTTGCATGTACATCTACATGAAATTAGGAATCCTGATAATATACAGTATGCTGTTATGTAGAAGAAATTGCTAAGGGGCCTCTTTCATCTAAGTCATATTTCTTCAATTGTGTTAGGCATAATACAACAAAGTACTCCCCTATCGTGACACAGTACTGTCTGGATTATCATTTTAAAAAAAGCAATACAATAATTTTAAGATACTAGTTTACTTTTATTCTACTGAAATATTTAGCATAATGGAAAAGTACATATAAATATTTTTTAAAAACTTATTCAAAGACCTTGAAATAAAAGAAAGAGAGGAGATGTAATTTCTTCTCCATTTTAAAAACTGTTTTCATCATTGCTTCCAATGGGAGGAAAATGAATAAGCACATCTCAGTTTTGACATAATTACTTTGTCAGAATAAGTGGGGGAAGAAAAAGAGAGTGAGGGCCACTCTTATTTTATTTGTTTATGTGTGTGTGTGTTTGTTTATTTATTTATTTAGTCAAGCGATTAGTCAACAGGTCAACGAGTCAACAGGTATAAGTACAAACATGGTTATGAATACATGAAATGGATATGAATAAGAAAAAAAAGAAACAATAGGACAGGGATGGTAGGCACGTTGGTGCACTTATGCACGCCCCCTACAGACCTCTTAGGAAAGGGGTGAGGTCAATAGTAGACAGTCTAACCTTAAAGTTTTGGGGGTTTGGGGAAGAAACCACAGTCAGGTAGAGTATTCCAGACATTGCTGAAGTCGTATTTCCTATAATCAAGTTTGGTGCAGTTAACCTTGAGTTTGTATCTATTGTATGCTCTTGTATTGTTATGGTTGAAGCTGAAGTATTCATTGACAGGTAGGACATTGCAATATATAATTTTATGTACTATACTTAGATCAAACTGAAGGCGGCGTAGTTCTAGATTTTCTAGGTCTAAAATTTCAAGTCTGGTGGCATAAGGTATTCTGCTACGAATAGAGGAGTGGAGAACTCTTCTTGTGAAATATAATAGGACTCTTGCAAAGTGAAAGCCTCTTTTAGTGTATCATGCAATATATGTGATATATCTCCTTGTGATGTTGTCTGACTTCACCATTTAAATATCAGAGACACTCTACCTGGAGTTATCCAGAATAATACTTTTTTAAAAAAAATCTGTCCTCACCATCTCTGCTTCAGAATCATAACAAAAATTCAAATGATGAAAAGTCTGTCTGTCTGTCTGTCTGTCTAAGGAATTTTAATCTTAATCTTGGCAATAGTTCATCTTAACACAGATAACTAATTTTGACAGGGAATTAATTCATTCATGCATAACCACGATCAAACTCCAAGTTAAAAGAAAAAGGCACACAAATAGCTAGCTATACAGCAGTACATTCATCTCATGTTGATCTGGGTTGATAAAGACCATAAAAGATATAAGCATGGCTCAACTGCAGCTTTAGGATAGTTTGGGGTAATGGCATTTTCTTCTTTCAGGAAGCAGCGTTTCTGGGTTTATTTCCCAAAGGATGATTTGAGGCAGCGGCCTTTGTTTTCTCTCTCTCTGGAAAAGTCTGCAGAAAGTGTGGCAGAGTTTCAGACAGACCAGCATGAACCTAATGCTAATCCTTCCAAATCTAACCTAGAATTAAATTGGGCATATGTTGACCTCAGAATCTGAAATTTAAGGCAAGTGGGTATGCCTAGAGAACCAGTTTAAATTAATTTCTCTTTCTCATGAGACTGCTGCAGTCTTAAAGGTCATTTCATGCAAACACTAACCTGCTTTATTCCTGAGTCACCCTTTTTCTGAAAAGAATTCTCTTAAGATTGTTTCAACAAGAGAAAACAATAAAGAATAATATACAAGGAGGAGGGATTGGAGGGTTTAGCAGAATGCAAAGGAGTTAAAAAGAAAAATGAAAGCCATGAAAAGAATCCATACAACAGATAGATTTTATCACTCACACGCAATAGGAAGCTGCATCTAATGTATAAAAATTGCAGATAACAAGAAGCCTGGGAAGCTGGTTGACATTTGTGACAGAAATCTGCCCTGCAGTCTAGTTTGGAAAGAAAGGATTGCTTGCTGAGCTTTCTTCATTACTTGGGTATCTGGTGTCTGTGGTATGTGCATTAAATAGGGAAAGATTAGCCTGTTTTCATTCTATATCATTTTTCACACGCGTTCAGTCCATTGTTTAGTACATCCTTTTAACTTGTTTCTCTGCTGGCCTGCATTTTAAAATCAAACAAAATGTTATTTATATAAATTTATATAAATGTGCATTTGGTATACATTTTATCATACTCAATAAACTATGCTGCTCTGAGAATGATAAGAGAAAACGTGTATGGCAAAATTTAAAAAGGGAAGAAATAAATACATAATCATTCCGATCAGGAGGTGTGAATCAAATTTATCCAATTACAAAATACAGACTGAACAAAATTCAGCAGTCTCTCTTGCTGTGTGGGGTAGTTAGTAAAACTTAATTGCTTGTGCATACAAAACAATAAAGTTATTTATACTTTAGTTAGTATATTCCTTGTTCTTTCCTGCTTAACGCTTTATTTATTTGACTGATTTTTATACTGCCTTTATTATTGTTTATAAATAATTCAAGGCAACAAACATATTCTCTTCCTCCTATTTTTTTCCCCACAAAAATAATGTGGGATGAGTTGGGCTGAAAGAGTGTGGCCCAAACTCATATAGCTGTGAGCCTAAATATCTAAAACGGGACTGGTTCCTAGGCCAGCACTTTAACCATAGAATAAATTGACTCTCAGTGATATTTAGTTCTACTTCCAGGGCAGTGCCTGTTAATTGGAAGACCCAATAATTACCCAAAGTGACTCCCTTGATCTGAATGGATCACTACTGAAGCCCCCCATTTGACTCCTCCAGGCCTCTTGCAGGAATCTGTCGTCCTCTAACTGATTATTGTGCAGATTTTGATTGTGCTGCTGGCCAAAGTAGACATGAGTTTTAATATTTAAACTTGAGTGCTGGCCCAGTTCCCATAATAAAGTGAAGAAGTCTATCTTTAGCATAAACGAGTTACAGAATTTGCTGTATATTTCAATGGAAGCACACATGTTGGAAATTGACAGCTGGTGCTTGAATCCCATATCTCTTAGATTGATGGCTTCAAAATTCAGGATACTCTTTTTAGCTGATTAGTAGAATGCTTGTCTGACTGCCTTACCTGACATGTGTCTGTGTCTACTTCGTTCACCTAATCTATTGAATCTGTTTTTCCTCCTTTGCTTCTACTTTCACCTCTAAGAGTTCAGACATTCCATTTTATTGTTGTAACATATTCTGGTTTTAGTAACCGTGGAGAGGAATGAAAACTACAAGCAAAAAACCCTATCCAATACATCCATGAATATTTTTCTAAAATTCTCTACTTTAAAAGATATGTGGATGCAAATTGGCTTTTTTCAGAGTACTAGATTTTTTTTCCCTCTCCCTGTTTGACACTCCTGTAGTAAATGCTGACATTTGGGGATGAGCAAAATCTGACACAGAGCTATGGCTACATATTTTGTCAGTGTGTGCTCACTCTAAAACCCACTAAATTCAGTGGGCCTTAAGTACTGTAGATAAGTAAAGGATTGCATTGTAATTTTTAATATTCAGATTTGTCCAGAGATGCAACTTGTCAGTTTGTATTAGATTTTACAAAAATCCAAACAATGGAGCCTTACTAACATTCTACTCTTTGTTCTTCCATCTGCCTGTTTACAAAAACACTGACATTTAAGAGCTGAAATGGCTTCAAAAGTATAAGGACACAGTAGAAACATGAAACTTGTTTTGTTAAAAAAAATAAATCCTATAGTGATATGCAAATTATGGTGGCAGCTCTCATTCCCCCCTCTACCACCATCTCTCTCTTTTAAGATATCAATAAACAGCTTGCACAGAAGTATAAATTTTGGCACCAAGTAAAAAAAAGTACCTGCCTATTGCTTGTTAAAATAAAAGAAAGGCTCTAGCTCTAGGCAGCAAGAGCCAATTTAATTGTGTCTTCAAGCTGCAGAGGAGAAGGGGTCACTGACAAATTATCATTGCCTTTCAACAGTTCTTCCAAAATTATTTGCTTGATTATCAACAGGAAGGATGGAAGGATGGATGGATGGATGGAAGGAAGGAAGGAAGGAAGGAAGGAAGGAAGGAAGGAAGGAAGGA
>NW_020769319.1:4196186-4276590 GCF_900518735.1 Pseudonaja textilis | reverse complement strand
GAAGGAAGGAAGGAAGGAAGGAAGGAAGGAAGGAAGGAAGGAAGGAAAAAATTTTCAGTATTGAATATTTAATGGGAATATGTATCATTTTATTCAGTTGTGATAATTTTATCCAGTACCAAACTTAAGACAAATCTTGTGTTATTTATAATACTTTTACTGCCATACAAATAGTGTCCCTTGCTTACCCAATTAGCAATAGAAATTGGATGATCTATAGATACAGTAAATCAAAGATTGGTCCTAAGTAATAACATCTTCTGATTTATTTGAGCCCAAAGAGGAATTAAACTGTAGTAGACCTTTTGGGACATAAGAATTGTCAAAGGATGTTTCTACTGTGAACCATTTCATGTTTCTATTGTGAACCATTCAGACAATGTTATGTTAGATAACATTTTTATGAGAAAATGTTATTTCATATTTCTATCAGAGGCTCTAGTCTAAAACAGTTTTTAAAGCCGAGCAAGCAAGATCCTGGTTCATCTGTTACTGCATGGAAGAGGACAACATAATTAGAATAGAATAGAATAGAATAGAATAGAATAGAATAGAATAGAATAGAATGGAATGGAATGGAATGGAATGGAATGGAATGGAATGGAATGGAGTGGAGTGGAGTGGAGTGGAGTGGAGTGGAGAACAGAACAGGATAGAATAGAATAACAGAGTTGGAAGGGACCTTGAAGGTCTTCTAGTCCAACCCCCTGCCTAGGCAGAAAACTCTACATCACTTCAGATAAATGGTTGTCCAACATCTTTTTAAAAACTTCCAGTATTGGAGCATTCACAACTTCTGGAGGCAAGCTGTTCCACTGATTAATTGTTCTAACTGTCAGGAAATTTCTCCTTAGTTCTAAGTTGCTTCTCTCCTTGATTAGTTTCCACCCATTGCTTCTTGTCCTACCCTCAGGTGCTTTGGAGAATAGCTTGATTCTGTCTTCTTTTTTAAAAAAAATTTTTTTTTGAATAAATTTTATTGAATTTACAATTAAAAACATAACAACATTACATTTACAACAGGGGGAGAAAAAGGAAAAAGAAAAAAGGGGAAAAAAAACGCTCGGTCTTGCGAACCAAAAAAGGAGAAAAAGAGGTATAAAAGAAAGAAGAAAACAAAGAAATGGAAGAAAAAAGAAAATACATTAAAAACAGTCAGATATCCTTTTTGACAGTCTGCAAGATCCAATTCTCCTACCTTACTTTAAATATACACATCTTATCACTATTTATGCTTAAATTACCCATTGTTCATTGAACAGTTTATCTCTGAGATAACCAATTATACCACGCATTCCAATTATCATAAAATGCTGAAGACTCTTTATTTTTAAGTGCTATGGTTAAATTGTCCATTTCTGCACAGTCACATATTTTCTGGATGACCATTTGATCTGTAGGTATATAGGATGATTTCCAGCACTGGGCAAATGCTAATCTGGCCGCAGTTAGAATATGAATTGTTATATATTTCGTCTTTTTAGGTAAATGTTTATCAGAGATCCCTAGTAGGAAGAACTCAGGTTTGTATTCGATTTGTTCTTTGGTTATTTCCTCTAACCATTTTCTAATTTTTTGCCAGTATTTCTGGGCTTCCTTACAGGACCACCACATATGAAAGTAGGTTCCTTCTATGTTTTTACATTTCCAACATTTTGGACTAGAGTTTGGGTTCATTTTCGCTAACCTCGAAGGGGGTAAGTGCCATCTATATAACATTTTATACATATTTTCTTTGTACGCCGCGGATTTCATAATCTTAATGTTTCTATTCCAGATCTTTTCCCATTCTGTTAATGTAATGCTTCTTCCAATATTCCTACTCCACATTATCATGTTCCCTTTCACTATCTCTTGCTCTAATTCTACCTCCAATAAATATTTATAAAATTTGGAGATATTCTTTTTATTTGATCCTAATAAGATTTTATCTAAATATTGTAATTTGCTATAGATTCCAAACTCTTTGATATCTTGTTTGTATCTGCTATGGATTTGTATATATAACCACTGGTCAATTTTAGATCCCTGTTCCTGTAAGTCCTGTCGAGATCTTAATTTTCCTAAAGGGTCTAATAAATCTTTAGTCGTTTTTGTTATATCCAAATTGTTGGGATGAACCATTGCCTCCATTGTTGAAAGCCA
Source organism: Pseudonaja textilis (assembly GCF_900518735.1). Next base: position 4,274,445 of record NW_020769319.1, on the reverse strand, counting down.
AATCGGAATTTTTAAATAATGTTTTTTGCATATTTTTTTCCAATTAGTTAATAGTGAATCTCTAATAAGATGTCTATGAAAATACGACTGTTTAGTTTTCCCCACATCCCATAGAAATGCGTGCCATCCTCTCTGAAGGTCGTGCCCTTCCAAGACTAAAGTTCTTTTATTCAGTAAATTGACCCAGTCTTTTAACCATAATAAGTTGGCTGCCCAATAATATAATTCCCAGTTTGGGAGCGCTAGCCCACCTCTACTTTTTGCATCTTGTAAGGCCTTAATACTGATTCTAGCTTTTTTCCCTTGCCAAATAAATTTAAGAGTTACCTTATTTATATCTTCAAAAAAAATTTTTGGTAATTTTATTGGGATTGTCTGGAATAAGTAAAGGAGTTTTGGTAAGATGTTCATTTTGATCGTGGCAATCCTGCCCAGTAGAGAAAGCTGCAACTTATTCCAAGATTCTAGATCTTTCTTAATTTGCTGTAACAGTTTATCATAATTATTCTCTTTGAGCGATTTACTATGTGGTGTTAACCATATGCCTAAATATTTGACCTTTTTTGTTGCCTGTATCCCCATGATTTTTTCTAATTCTTTCCTCTGGTTCTCTGTTAGATTTTTAGTCAGTAATTTCGTCTTATTTCTGTTAATCTTTAATCCTGCTACTGAGCCATATTGTTCTAGTTCTTTTATTAGGTTATGTCCTTTTTCCATGGATTCCTCTAGGAAAAAAACCATATCGTCTGTCTTCTCATGCAGCTCCTGAGATATTGAAACACTGCCATCATGTCTCCCCTAGTCTTTCTTTTCGCTAGACTAGACATACCCAGTTCCTGCAACCATTCTTCATATGTTTTTAGCCTCCACTACCCTAATCATCTTTGTTGCTCTTCTCTGCACTTTTTCTAGAATCTCCACATCTGTTTTATACCATGGCGACCAAAACTGGATGCAGTATTCCAAGTGTGGCCTTACCAAAGCATTATAAAGTGGTATTAACACTTCACGTGATCTTGATTCTATCCCTCTCTTTATGCAGCCTAGAACTGTGTTGGCTTTTTTGGCAGGTGCTGCATACTGCTTGTCTAAGCATTGTCTAAGCATTGTCTAATAGTCTAAGCATTCATACGACAGGCATCATTCCCAACTTCCTCTATTTTTTAAACAGTATTTTTTTAAAAAAAAGTAATCTCTGTTTTAGAGATTTTCTGAATGTGAGAGGGCGTTTGAATTTAGCACAACTCTCAACATGATATCTGACTTTATTTTATCAAGAGTCCTGGGGCACAAAGAAAGCTGTATCTGAATTCAGATTAATATGATTAACCTTTCTTTAAGGTATAGAATGTATGGAAATTTAGTAGGGCCAATGTGACATGAGGACACAGGGCAAGTGTAGCCAATTTGTAATCTACATATGACCCCAGAACCCACCTACAGACCGCAGAGCATTCCCATACTGCATCTTTAATATCCAGTAAAAAATTGGCAAATTATTTAATGCTGACCTTTTTTAATGCTTCTAACTCTCTAACTCTTTCTTCACATTTACTGATACTGTTCAGTACTGTAGAGGATAGACTCAATTCCAATCTATAGCTGTGTATTTTATCCAGAGAAACATTAATTGTTGAAGGAATTAAATATAACCATGCATAAATATTGTATTTTACTTCAAAGGAAAACCAGTTTTTAAAATTGTCTTTTTAAAAAAAATATTTTTAATGTCATTGACAATATGATAATTATAACATATAGTGATATATTGACTTTTCTAAGAGGGTCACTTTTAAGTTATAGTCATGATCCTCTTAAGTAAACATGACACTGTATATTGATATATATTTGGTTTGGAAGTATTACTGTTTTGGACAGGAAAGCTGTGCAGAGAGTGGTCAGGATGGCAAAAGAGATTATTTGAAGTTCACTTCCTTCTATCCAGGACATAGCATAGAAGCGCCGCTTGACCAGGTTTGGTAGTATTGTCAGGGATGCCACACATCTTCTCCATGACCAGTTTTCTTTGTTACCTTCTGGGAGGAGGCTTTGTGATATCTGAAGCAGAACAATTATATTCTCTAATAGCTTTGTATCATATAGTATCAACCTTGTTAACTCTCAAGACTCTTTTTTTCCGCTATGTATTCAAAATGAGCTGTGATTCATATAAATATCTATATAAACGCGTGTGTGTATGCATATATATGTATATATACAGCAAATGTATATGTATGTGTATGTATTTGTTGTATGGGTAGAATTTCATTTTAAGCGCATATATATTTATTTCTAATATAATTAATTTGGTTTATTTTGTTTAACCTACTGTATTTTTATAAAGAGGATGCATATTTCATTACACTTGTCCATATAAAGTCTATGTTTATAAGCAATCCACTCATAGATGGCAAGAGTAATCAGGTCTTCAATCCAGTGAGTGAGTGGAGCCATATATTTGTCTTTCCAATGCTGTGGTTTATTGGCTATACCCAGTTTCCCTGAAAATACAACCTACCCTGAAAGTAAGTCCTAGCTTGGTTTTTACACATGTGCCCAATATAAGACCTCCCCTCCCCAAATAAGCCCTAATTAACATCCCACCCACTCCAGAGTAAAAATTAAGCTAGGGTGGGTGGTGGAGCTGTCCTACTACTTACCTTCGGACAGTTGTAGCCAGGCTTTAGACACCCCAACCCCTGCCTTGCTGACCCATTTCTTCTGTAGCCTGCAAGACTGGCAAGGCTTTCCTGAAGGCCTCTGTTACTGATAGCAAAGCTCTGGATTGATCCAGAGCTCTGTTATTGGCTGCAGTAGCCTTCAGGAAAGCCTTGTTGGCTGCAGAAGAAGAAGTCCCTGAAGGCCTCTGACAGTGAAAAGGAGGCCAGGAGTGATGCATGCAAGTGAGGTTAGTCAGTGGATGACATCCCCCGAAAATAGGACCTCTGCCCTTTTTGGTGGGAAAAAATATAAGACAGGGTCTTATTTTCAGGGAAACAGTGTAGTAAAAGCATGGGAATCATTTTACTTTATCTAGTTGTCCAATTCCATGTAGCAGGTATTGAAGAGAGTTTATTTATTTACTTATTTATCATATTTAGATGGCTGTTATTCTCACAAAAACACTCTAGTATCACTGTACAAAAAACATAATTAAAAATTATTAATTATTAATTAATTATTATTAAAAATAATAATTAAAAAATATAAACAGTTAAAATAAAAAATACAAAAATTTAAAATATGTGAAGTTTAGCTTTTGTCACACATTCATATTTATATAGTTCACTATTTTCTCCCAGAACTTAGTAGATATTTGACATTGTAAAAAATTTATCCTTATTGTCCTCAACAATATCCTTATTATCCAATAGAATCCTAACTTATTTCTTTTCTATACAAATGTAGTGGAATCCAATAAATTCTAAACACTTGTGGTTGCTCCTGTTGTATGGGTCATAGTTTTAAGGTCCATTGACACTCTTGCTATAGAAGGTAAGACACTGTCTCATTGTGTAGGCATTATAGAAACTGCCAGATTCTCCAATGACTTTCCTTGTGGGAAACCAGCAAAGAATATTGGATATTATTACAGTGTGACTATGGTTTGCTGCTATTTCATAATCATGAGTCAGACATCAAGCACTCAGATTATAGTCACATGACCACAGGAATGCTGCAATCTCCAGGATTCTGGTAACCAATTGTAAATGTCTTTCATTAGCACTGTCATAACTTTGAACAGTTGCTGAATGAATGGTCATGGTCCAAGAACCGCATCTAATAAATAATTGACACCTATCACCTTCCTTATGAAGTAGAAGGATGCTATTTCAAAAAAAAAAATTCCAAACTTTCTGTCACTTGCAAAGGAAATGAAAGTCATATAGCAAGGTTCAATATACTTAAAGCAAATATTTCATTTCAAGAAGGCTGACATTTTTTTTCTGTTAACCTTAAGGTATATTATCAGTTCTAAAAGACATTATGATTTTTTTCATCAATCAATTTCCACTTGGAGAAAGCTCTCTGCTTTTAAATTAGTATTGGTTTGCACATTAGTTTTTCCATTTATATAGCTTCCCACTCAATATGCAACCTAGGGCAGTACAGATAATTAAAAGCAACAAACAGTGACCAATGAAACATAATACATAATAAAACATTTTTTTATCATAGGCAGCTCAAACAACCAGAAGCTATTGATTAAGACACATCACAAAATCTCCTGACTCAATGCTTGGCAGAAAAGCCAGATCTTTGGAGCATCCAGAAGCCAGCCAGAAGTCAAGGGCATCTGGATGGGTTGTTGCACAAAGACACATCTACTTAGGTAATGGAATTTGGTGGGAGTGCCAATCCTGTCAGATCTTATTGGACATGCAGAGATCATCAGAAACAAATCCATTCTGTGCCATACAGTACCTTACAGGTAATAGCCAACACTTTGAATTGCATCCTGGAGCTGACTGACTATCAGTGTATTTCACAAAGTAATGGTGTTATATGGATGTACCGATGTATATCTATAACTACAAGTGCAACTGCATTTTGAACTAGGTGTAGGTTGTGAGTGGTCTTCAAGGAAAATCCCATGAAAATTGGATTACAGTCTTTCAAAGAAGAGATGATCAAAGCATGAGTGAGCATGAGTATGGCCTTTTAATTCATTGGCATAGTTGGATGGATAGATAGATTTGTACACAGGGTCTCCAACAGGGGTGGGATTCAAATTTTTAACAACTGGTTCTGTGGGCATGTCTTAGTTGGTAGGTGTGGCTTGGTGGTCATGTGACTGGTTGGCCGTGGCCAACTCAATGTCACTCACATCGAAGGGTGTTTCTCCTCGCCTGGCTTCTTGTGACTGTGGGGATGTTGCAACGGTCATTGTGAAACATGGTCAATGAACTAAATGAACTGTGGAAGTCAAGGATTACCTGTACAAAAATACAAAAAGCTTCTTTGCTTGCAAAAAGCTGCCCTAAATACCAATCATTAGATTAAAAAATACCTGCAAGCCAGAGTTACAAATCAGGTAGGGTGCCAGAGCACCTTGAGGAATGAAAATAGTTAAAAAGCAGAGATAACCATCAAGCAGCCAACTCTTGCTCATAAAGTAAAACCTAGAGGTCATTTAAGCTCTCCAGAAAGAGCACACCCAGGAAAAGCAATCCTTAGAACCATTTGTACCACTTAAAGATACCAGCTGGTCTCACTCACCTCACAAGATATCCTAAAGAAATTATCCAGATTTAAGGAAAGGTCACATGCCCTCCAGAAAGGCAGTAAAAAAATCTGTGCCAAGCTTGCATCCTGCCTCTTGGAAGTACACCCCATAAGAACAAGTGCCAGATACCACTAAAGCAGTGAAGGAAGACACCCCCCCCTCCCCAGATAGAAAAAGAAACTATGAGGCAGGAAAAAATTCAAACACAATACAAATAATTAAATCACAACAGTAGCTGTTGCTTGTTAAACCAATTACCAGAACAAGGAACAGGAATTAGCCAGATTTCTCAACCCAGTTTATTTTCAGGAACAGAGATTAACTTTTTTCCTTCCAAACAAAGCTGAATAGGGAAAATTATCCCATCAATAATCACAGGATTAAACATCACCAAGGACAGAATTAAACTTTACCAAAAACCAATTTTAGACCAAAATTCAGAAAGGGTTTGTAAACTCACATTTGAATGTCAATCTTTCTAGCTAGCCAAGAAGCCTTGCTGAATGTCACTCATCTTGGTTCATCATTAAAAGCTCCTTTCGGGTTATTCAATTATTTCTTCAAAGTGCTGATTATTGCATGTGACTGGAAGTATATCCAGGGGAGTATCTCCTCCCAACAGCAGTGTAAAAAGCTTAAAATAACCCTTTCCCTTTAAGATAGTTTAAAGAAAAACCTCCTTCAGAGACATTAAGTCTAGGCATACTGCCAAGAATGTAATAAGGGTGGAAAAAAACAAAAGGATATTTCTTCTAACTACTGGTTCTGTGAACTGCTTAGAAAGTTAACAAGGGGTTCCATAGAATCGGTCAGAACCGGTAGAATCCCATCCCTGGTCTCCAAGCCATAGCTGTTATCTGCTTTTGAAAAAAATGAGCTGCAAAGTTGTGTACCATGTCTATCTGGAAATGCAAAAATAAGAAAACCCCATATCCGGACAGCTGCCAAAATTCATTGACACCCATTTTGCTTAGAATTCCTGGCTTTATTTTACAGTTCCCCACAGCTTCCTGAAACTATTTTTTTTTAAAAAACCTCAAGAGCTTTTGCTTGATAAGCTACAGGTTGAGTTACAGAACTCAGTATCATCAGCATGCCAAACATGCCATGACCTAATGACCTCAGTGTTAAACAAGATCCAGAGAAAGATCCAATTCTCAAAGCAAGGGCAAAGAGCTAAACCTCTGCCTCTATCAATGCCCACTGGAATTGGTCATGGAGAGGGGAAAACCACTCTATTACTGTGCATCACACTCCCAGTTGCCACAGCCAGTCCAGAAGGACATCATGACTAAGAGCACTGAAGACAATAACTTAAAATGTTAGTATGAGAAATCTTTGCAAAATGTGTTTAATTAGATAACACTCAGATCCCTTAAATCTTAAAGATATTTTATAAGCACTAATCCATTTTATATATCAAGCTGTTTTTAATCCTTTGATTTTAAACTATCCTATTTCCTTTATTTGCTTATAGAAAATGGCAATTAAGGCCAAACTGTATGTTACGTTTAGTGTTCGTTATATTCTCTTTAACTAATTATAAATTCATGGAGAGACATTGCTATTAGATTTATAGTGCATAGAAAAGGGAGATTTTCCATTCTATCCTAGCAACAATTGGAATGAAAAAGAATACAAGCTTTAAAAAATGTCACATTGATGTCAGTGAGAATTCTTTTTGCGGCAGTCAAACTATAGGTTAATTGTTATTAGCTATTAGGTCTGATCTCTGAAGGAGCACTTCCCTTTGTTGAGCAAAGTGTGTCTCAATGTACATTCATGAGGTAAAGCAGAGCTGGTTTACCTGTGTTGCTTTAGCTCATGTGTCACATATGATCCTTGACATCAAAACAGCATGTCTTCATTGCCTTCATGAAGAACTTCACTGCTTAGGGAGATGGTCTATGAGAAAACGCTTCTCCTTAAGATAGATTCAAGGCACATGTCTAATAGTTATGTTTTTGAACTCTGAGCTAATGGCAAAGGCACAATGCAGAATGGATGAGAGGGCTTTAATCTTTTTCTTGGCCCAAATACAGATCAGAAGGCCTATAAACTATATCATCAAAATATGATTTATTTCATGCAGGTTGCTTGAAATAGTGATTTCATGTTAGACATGGAAGCCTAACTTCTGCACTAATCCATAACTGGCTTTTACTTATACATTGCATACAAAGCATAGCTCTTACAAAAAAAAAAAGGCTGAAAAATTATTTGAAGTGGTGATGGATCCTGGCAAAATATAATAAAGATGACAAGAGGAATTCATTTTTTTTCCAAATTGATTTTCAGCTTCCTGGCATTAGAATCCCACAAAACACAATGATTAAAGATTATTCAAGCTGAAACACAATGATATCTCAGGGTTCAAAGCAACATAGAAAACCCTCATTTGAGCAAAATCCATGCATTATTTACAATGGTGCCATTCTAGTTCTTCCAGTTATATTAATGTACATTGTGTTAGTGGCTTCTAGATTTCATATTAATGGTTTGCTGTAGCTGCTGAACAGCACTTCATCAAAGATACCTGTAACCAAATATATGTATGTATGTATGTATGTATGTATGTATGTATGTATGTATGTATGTATGTACTATATATTCTGGAAGAGTTCATATATATCACACACACCAAAGAATACACCAAAATTGCTGGCATCTGCTTAAATCCAAGACTTGCAAAGTCTACTGATTATGTCCCTCTCTATCATACCATCCCTGATCTCTTCCTATCCCAGGAATGGCTCCCTGGAATTTTTTCTGTATATATTATTTGATTATCATTTGAAATACAGCACTCTAAATATTTGTGGCATTGCTCATTGGAATTAAGCCTTCTTATTAACTCTGTTGTAATGATTTCTGATTAAATTATGGCTTTATTTGGCTCCTGATTTTTGAAATAAGTTTGACAAGATAAAGAGTTTGTGACTTGCAAGAGCAGCTCTGCTTTCAATCACTTCCAGAGGCAGCTCTGATAAGGCAATTGGTAACCTTCTGAGGCCCAGCAAAACTCCCGTTTATCAATTTTAGACTGGAGGGTGAACATGCAACTCTTCGATATTTATTTTCAAGAAAGAGAACAAAAAAATCATTCTTTCCACAAAAGATTTTCAAGTTCTGTTCACAAAGCCAGTTTCTTCTATGTTATTTTTCAGTTGCCTTAGCTTAAAGAATGCATCAATATGATTCCTTCAACTGCTACAATGAAATTATTCTATTGGCATCATTGGCAAAATATATTTGAGGTATCCAAGGAGGAGCAAGTTTTTGAATTCAGTGGCTGGGCAATAGTGCCCCACTTCTGAAGTTGAACCAGGAATTCATCCATGATCCATCTTGATGAGGTACTTCATTTTGTAGACGTGTATCACTGCATTTTAGTTGATTCCGAACAAAGCCACTCTTTCCAGGCTGCAGCTCAGAAAATAGAAGCAGGATCCACTTACCTTTCACTTTCACTTTTTGTTGAAACCTCAACAAAAAGAAATAACTCTTTTCAGAATCTATGGGGCTCTAACAAGCAGCATAACCCTAAAGAGGAAAGCTGCCAACTAAAAGACTTTTGTTAGCATTAAATATTATCTGTCATTAATTTATGACAATTAATTAAGGTAACCTCAGTTACTCATTGATATGCATACAATAAATTTATCTTATAGTATATCATGCTATGTACAGTTACACTATCATCTAAATGAGTATCTAGTCTGATAGCTTTACTCAGTTTAGAGCAGGTAAACTGGTTAGCAACAGTCTCCCAGTCTCACTTTTCAGAATCTTAAGTCCAGGTAGAATGAAACAAAGATTCCAGTTCCCAACCAGCAGCTGAGGTAGTATGTTATTAAAAGATGCTATTACCATCAGAAGCTGTTGAAAGATCTAGAGCTTCATTTGCCACCACCTCCTTCTCTTGCATAAGTTGTCCATTGGATAAACCAATGATGGTTTTATCCATGTCAACTTAAATAGGTTCAGATCATCATATGAAGTGAATAGACAGTTTCAAAGAAAAAGAGTTGCTAAAACACATTCTGATTACTGATCAGCTACTATCCCTTACTTCTGGATTGTTAGCCCAGACTATGAGTCTACTGTAATATGTTGAGGTGCCAAATGAGCTGCACAACAAAACACCAAAGAAGGACTGAATCCAAAAGGGAGAAGGCTCTATTTAAGATTAATCAATGGAATCAAAGCATCTTTCCCTACACCCTTTGATGCTCACAACCTTTCTCCCTCCTTTGCCTGCATGTATCCAGTTTTATTTTCCACTTGCAACATATACTCCTCCAAGCTTTCCCTCAGTCTTTCTCTGCTCCTTTGAGTTAAACTGTGCCAAGCTGTAGACAGATGACAACCATTTTTATGCTAGAAATGCAAGACTTTCATATTGGCTGACAGAGTGCATCAGTTGATTATATCTCTAAAATATTGCTTGCTAAGGAAACTAAAAGATGGGTACAGATGGGCTCATTTAGATAGAGTTTTATTTGTGTGTTATAATATTTAATATTGCTAACTACTGAGAAATAAACCTGCCTGTTTATGATGACACATGCTTAATTTTAATCACTTAACATTTTCAGAGATTCTATGTACATTAATTATAATATTTAAGTAAATAAACATCCATTTAACTGCTGTTTGAATGTCTCAAAAGAATAGTTTGCTTTAAAATTTTGCTAAAAAAGAGAGAACCATGCATTGAGTACACAATAATGACACAATGCTATCTCAGTTTAAGTACCATAAAGCAAGAAAATGCAAACAGAGCAATTCCTGCCTTCTCAAGAGAATGCAAAAGCTGTAGATTGACATTATGCCGAAATTATAATAGATAGGGCCTAACAATGGTGGCTAGAGCCAATTGCATAAAATTGTTTTCAGTTCATATCTCTGAAAAGTATGCATGCTTTTCAACATATTAATATACTCAAATAATTAATTTCAAATGGGATCCTGTCATTGTGTGCATGTTACCACTAGGCAAGCTCTTTATCAATACTGGCTTATTGGTTGTTGAAAGAATCTTTTTCATTTCTCAACTGGAACAATGGCACATAGAAATTACCTTGGGAGTCAGGAGAAAGAGGCATAGATTAGATGATGGTCAGAAAAGTGGCAGCTGTGTCCACAGAAAGAAAGAAGAGTACAGCAAATGTCTTAGAAGGGACCATCCCTAGTTTCTTGGATTGAAAAGGCAAGAGGGGAGAGATGTACTTTCAGAGTTGCAATATTTGGTTAATGTAACCTTTAGATAAAGCTAGTGCTTCTGAGTGTACTTCTTGACTGGACAACCTAAAAGGCTGACAGATGGCCAAGAGATAGAAGTATATACATATTTTAACACTTGGCAATCCAACTGCACAGGTACTATGCTGGCACACAATGATAATTTGTCACTTGTTCAAAGAGAGTCATGTAGAAGTAAACAACTAATGCCCTCTAAATTCACAGATGTAGTTTCTTAATATCCAGGATATTTCTTTTCCTGAGACAAAGTGTCAAATGAAATTTCTTCGTTCCATGCCCAGAAGCTAAATAAATGGATCATTAAAACAATGTTGCTAACAGGGTGGTGATGTACAGGGTAAAATCTTATTCCTACAAGTGGAAAAAAATTATATTCCCATTCAGAGGGGGAAATGAGTATGCATCATTTGATGATCAGACGGAAGCAAATTTCCAATTAGGCTTTGAATATGCAGCTATTGTACCTCTTTCATATAATTAGAGGTAGAAGGGATGAGAGTCAGATTTAGGCACAAGATAAACAAGTTTTATTTTAGGATCCCAAAGTCTGAAGGAAACTCTTAGCATTTGAGATTTTGCTTTGATTTATTGAAGTATTCTTATAATTTCACTCTGCTGAACATCTAAATCCTGCCGTATGCCTCAGGATATTTACCCATGTAGTAGGGTGTTTTTTTTTACTATTATCCTTCTAATCTTTCCTTATTACCTTCCACTATTGGTATCTTATGATTATACTACTTTGTTATTCATTGTTTGTGTATACATTTAGAATTTATGCAGCAGAGACAAATTCATAGTGAGTCCAAAAGCACTTGACTCATAAAGAATATTGTTTGTATATTGCATTGTATTTAAGGTCTTACTAAATGAAGCCCTCCTGTTTGGATCTCATTAACCCCATTAATTGTTCAAGATATGTACTTTTTGTTTAAAGAATGCCTTTCTCTACCCAACCATAGGTTTGTTATGCATCACGGATTCATTCTTGCCATATTCAGCTGTTAAACAGCCTTATTCTTTTTTTAACTTTTACAAACAGACCCCTACAATATTCCATCATTTAGGTCGGTGTTCCTCAACCTCAGCAACTTGAAGGTGTATGGACTTTCATTCCAGAATTCCCCCCAGCATGTTAGTGTGTGAATTCTAGGACTAGAAGTCCATGTATCTTCACATTGCTAAGGTTGAAAAACACTGGTTTAGTATATCTAAATCTGGTCATTTGATGGGTTCCAGAAATCATTAGGTTATATAACTGTTATCTCCTATTTCTCTCATTCACTTTCTCTTCTCTTTCTTTTAAGAACCATAATCATTCAGAGGGGGATGAACAGAAAAATATCTTACTTCTTTACACACATGAGTAGGAAAATGTGTGCCTGAGGTACAGTGGTTCAAAAGCAAAGAATATACTCTATGTAACCCTCTTTTTTCTTACAGTATTTAGCAAGTATTTTCAAGACTTAGTTACAACTAATAAACAGGGAAACTCAACTGCTTTGATTGACTCAGTTATATAACTGATTTATTATGAACTTGGGTGGACTTGATGCCTGGGCTGTTGGGTTGATAATAATTGGATTTAAAACCCAATTACCAACCATAGTCACATGGAATATATTAATTTTCAATCCATACATAAGAGGTGAGCAATAAGACAAGGTAGGACAAGTCTCTATGTTCAGTTACTTTGAGTCCAGGAAAAAGAAGATGATCAAAATGCACTGCTTCCCACAAAAAAGTTCTGAATTCTCAGTTATAATTTGCTTTAGGATCTCCTGATTCATGGTCAATTCAGAAATAAGCATGTACTACATTTTTGCTTTTTCTTGGAAGAAGAATCATACTGGCTTGCCATTGCTGCCTTCTGGGACTATTTTAGATTATCCAGTTTAGCCAAGTAATTCGAAGTTGTCTCCCATCCAGATATTAACCAAATTTAACTCTAATTATGTTTTTAAGTTAATTGCCAAATAGAGCTTTCCATCCACTGTGGACAATGTGTCGTAGAGTATAGAACTAATCAAATAAAATACAGGGCAATTATTTCTGTAGCAATGGAATTTTTGAAGTCACTCTGAGTATGTTTTGATAGAGTAGCCAGACATCTCACCTTCCTTTTACATCATTGTAATATATAGAACGATTGAAGTTAGGAAGAATTCGGCGGTATTTTCTTCTTTATATCTGTCTCTATACCTGCAGCAATCAATTAAAGAATCACCATTCTTCTCTTTCTCCTCACTGAACAATTGACATTTGTAGTGGAAATGCCTTTTACAATTATTTTAGTACTTCCACTCATATTACATTGAACTCCAGAGTGTTAAATTATTTCCATTTTGCTGTGTTTGTGAAATTTAAAAAGTAAAAAGGTACTACTTTGAGTAAATTGCATTAAAATCAATGGCTACAGATGTAGGAATGATATAACTGAGTTGCTTTTGCTGACTAAAGACCTTTCCTCTTTTCTGATTACATCAGTTTAGCCTTGAATCTGAATAACACTTCCATGTTCATGATTAGAAAGGGAGAAAGTTCCTCATTGTCATATTAAACTTTAGTTTTTTGTTTACTCTAGAATATAGTAACCACTTTATGTCTTATGTGGGATTTTGCTTGCAGCTTAGAGTAGTGATGTGGAATTTTTACATATGTTAATGTTATTATTTTAGAGCTCTATTTGGACTTTTTGCAGACAATTGGATTGGAAAAAAACATTACTATAATGAAGTTATTGAGTTATGGAATGAAAAGTTTAAATTTGTTAATTAAGAGGCTGTGAAGAGGTTATTTTGTTGCGATGCATTATTGCTAGAAGAACTACAACAGCAGAAAACTCCAATACCATCTAATATTTTACCAGGTAAAATACAGACTTCTATCTCTATCATGATGGTGGAGATACCCCATATCCTATAATTTCTGCCTGGAAAATATTGGTTGATTGACCCAAACATTGGTTGATTGTTTGGTTATGACATATAATATGTTGATTTTTTCTTTCAATTAGCACGATTTGCATGCTGTCTATTCATATGAACTTTTGTCTACTTGAGTACCTTTTGTTATTGCCAATGCATTTCTTGGGAGTCAACACACTTCCTAGGCACTTTCAGTTAAATCAGATGAAAATGTCATGAAATAGTTTCTCCTATGAACCATTTTCAAGTGATGCAAGCAAAAAATATAAGATGTGGAGAAATACATAATAGTATGTAATCTGAGAAATAAAGAGTATCAGACAGATGGAGACAGCAATACAGCAACATTAACCATCTCATAATAATTAAGTAAAGCACACTCCGAATAAAATTAAAAAAACCTAAAGTCTTTTTCATGTCTGAAGATAACCTTTCATATATCAGAGAACAGTTTGTTACAAGGAGTACCGCAAACACAAATTGAATCTTCTTACATTCAGTAGATAGCATTAGATGAGATGGGAACAATAAGACCAACTACAAGTTTCGAAGTAAATAAAACTGCTTAAACAATGCAACAAAGCTGGACAGAAGAAAATGGAATTTGCTTAATTTTTAATTAACAAAATAAACTTCACTGGCCAAAGAGAATTTGTTTCCAGTACAGCTTTTCCCAATCATGTTTACTGTTAAAACATAGGTTTTGATGAATTGTTTAAAGGAGTATAGGCTTCCTTGAAGCATCTGTTTGCACATATTTATAGGATATACACCATAGTGTGAAATGGTCTTTAAATCTTTTGTTCTGACTCTCAGAAAACATTTCTATGAATGCAATACTGGTTTTAATCATTAAGCAGACGCTGTAAGCCATATGCTCCAGGTGCCAAGCAATTTTGTGGAGATCCTTCTCAAGGGGAAAGGCTTGGAACTAATTATAATAAAGAGAACATCAAGTCTAATTGTTCAGTTGAAGTTGGATTGCATAATTTCCACTCGTTCTCTAATGAATAATACATAATACATTTATATAATAATACATTTAAATGGAAACTACACAAGGAAACTTGGGGGGCGGTGTAACGTACAAGTATTTTGAAAATTGTACATTGACTACTTGATGCTCTTTTAAAAGAAAGCAACTTACCTTTGTGTCTGCTCTACACAATATCCTAAGGAGCAGGACAGACATTATTATTGTTGGATTTCCTGTCTCTTACATAATATGCCACATGATGGTGTTCTGAGGTTATCCAAGCCTTCCCCAATCTCTAAATCTGCCACAACCTGAATTTCCAGTTTCATCATCTTGGCAAGGAATTCTGTTTCATTGGGCTCTCAATCTTTCTAACTGGACCAAGTTGGACAGGGGATGATTTTTTTACTCTAGTTTCTGAGGGTTATAAGAACACATCCAGGGAAAAGCTAAAATCATAAAGGAAGCCAGAAATATTTGGCCTTTTTGTTTGGCTTCTTGTTTTAAGGTTTTTTTTATTTTTTTTAAATGAAGGGAAGAGAGATATATTAAGTTTTGTGGTGGGTTAATATAAATATTTTAGCCCCTTACCAAGAAATTAGGCTTAATCTGTACTGAATTTCAATGATGTGATATGGGATCTTTTGGAAGTCCCCAAAAACCTAGGAAAAATAAAGAGAGAAAGAGTGCATTTCAGGGTTTACCAATTCCTGAGGTTAAAGAAATGCTAGATGTCACAGAGGAAAAAGCTGCATCAAACATATATGTGGCTTAGACCCTTTATTACATTGGGTCACTCAAAGGAACTGCTGTCTGAAATTATTGTCATGAACAGATAAGATGTTGAAGGGAACCATTCAGAGGCCATAGTGAGATGGATTTGCAGTGACAGAAGTATATTGTGGCTTTATGCTGCTAGGCCTGCTAGGCAGAGCAGGTTATTGAAAAATACATAGTTGAGATAAACATTTTGTGTACAATAATATATTCATTAAAATGTACTCTCATAAACAGGCTCCAATTATGGAATGTTTTATTTAAGTAGGGAAAGTTAAAAGTTGGTTAAAGGACAATAAGTTAGCAATCTCATTTTCTAACTGCTTTCTGAAATTGCCTATGAAGCATCTTAAAACAGAGATTTTCAGAATGACACAAGTTTAAGAACTTAAAGAATTTGAAATAAATAACAAAAGCTAAATAAGATTTTAATCTAAGAAAATTACACATTGACTAAGGATCCAAATAAATTTGTAATATTGAAACTTTTACAATAAGATTTTGTAATAAATCATAAAAAAACAAACAGCTTCTCATGGGAAATAGATCTGTTTTGATTTTTGTAACAAAAATAAATAATTTATTTTTAAAAAAGTTGACCTTAGTAAAAGACTAAATATTTTAGGCAGAGGAGGGAAAATAGAAGCCTACTATTTGTGTTAATAAATTGGAGCCTACAAAAATAACCCAAAATGCTATCACATTGAAAATATTACAATAGACTTTTCAAGAATGGAGACAGAAATTAGTAGCCCCAATATCAAGCATTGTCAATCATGATTGTTGCCTCTATAGATAGACAATGCCCAAAACATGTTATTGCACAAATATATGGGACAAATATACAGTAGATGGTACAAAAAGTGGATCTACAAATATCATATCAAAAGAATGATTTGGAGAAGGATGTCTCATTTGATATACCAAAAAAAAAAAAAAAACCCAAAAACAAACAAACCCTGGCTGATGTTTAAAAACTCAAAAAGAAAGACAAATGTTAAACCAAGAAAATGGCCCAAATTCTTATTAGATTTATAAATGTGATTTCTTAAAGACATGAAGAACTCTGTGGAGTGGGATAAAGAAAAGTAAAAATAAATCAAATTCTATAATAATATTTGAATGAACTAAAGATTAAAGCTGTTAGGAATATAAAATTAGTTTATTTGATCAAGATTAGAACAAGATATATTGTTACTTTGGCAACCTTTTATGGACTTTTGCTGATACCAGGATTGAAAAGATGATGACATATTTTTTTATTGCTTATTGCCATTGAGCTAGAACCAATTAACTACATTTCCTACAGAAATATCACTTTGAACAGTGTCTTTCAAACAATGCAACCATATCTTGGAATTCAATAACCACACTGACTGAAACCTACCCGTATTTGTTTTCTGTATAACACTTCTCGCCCTGAATAGAATCAGGATAGATAGATCTATATATATTTTATGAACCTATGCACATGTTTAAAATAATAAAATGCACAACTGTAACTATATGTATGTCCAACCAGCTGTTCCATGATTATCAAGTTGGGTAGTAAGAGAAGGAAATGTTGAAATTATTGAAGCAAGTAACACGATCCACTTGGTGACAATTTGGTGCTGGTACTGGCCCTCTTTTGTTCATTCAGTGGTCATTTGGCCACCTTTTTTGATACAGCTCTGAGTTTATAATAAGTTTAAGCCTCAGTTCATTACATGGTTGATTCAGGCAGCAGGGCTGTCTAGGAGTACTTTAGTAAACAGCTGTTTTTCAGTGTACAAGTCAAACATTTTCCCTCCATCAATTCATAGAAGGCACACATGTGCAAAGCAAAAGTATTTGGATTTGTTGAATCCATGTAAGTAAATTCTGTGTTTTGAGAGCTTGATTGATAGACCTCTGATTTTAGGGGCCGCGATGGCACAGCAGTTAGAATGCAGGGTTGCTGACAAATTCTGATTGCCAGCAGTTCAGCAGTTTGAAACCAGCTCAACCATGACTCAACCTTCCATCCTTTCTGAGATAAGTAAAATGAAGACCCAGATTGTTGGGGCCAATATGCTGACTCTGTAAACTCCTTAGAGAAGACTCTAAAGCATTGTGAAGCAGTATATAAGTCTAAGTGCTATTGCAACTGCTATTTTACCCACACTTCACATGGCAAGAAATTCATATTATGTTATCATGGTCAATAAAATTATTTCTATATAAGTAAAGCTATGTATGTGAAATATGATGTATTTATCTGAGTTCAGTAAAATGAGAGAAAAGTGTCTCTGAATTTTAAACTTGTGCAATGTCTCAGGGGGATTATTTGTTTTGACAATGATTCAAGTGAGGCATTATTCTGAAGTTGTTTTCCAAAGCAAACACACATGTGCTTCTGAAAATTACATAGCTTTTTGTTGTTTTTAGCTTTTTGTATAATTTTATTTTTGTATTTTTTATATATTAAATTTTTGGGTATCCCATTTTCCTTATGCTGGTCTTCTACCACTATACATTAATACCTGGTCATATTGCTCTGGTTTGTCTGATTTCTGAGGCCTCCTCTAGCAATTACAATTTTCAGCTCCTGAAGGCACAGACTTATTGGGATCACTAGAACAGGTTTCTATGTGCCCTTTGCAAGTCATGTGTAGAAACCCTTTTTATTTAATAAAAGTGCTAAATGAAATTTCATAGTGCATCAATATTCACTGCATCCATGACACCGAATCCTTCATCAATGCAAATTATAGCTCTTTTGCATATCCCTGCTAAAGGTGAAAGGCAATATTCTAGATTTAGAAACTAAAGGTGTAGCTGTTTGACGCGTCTCAATTGTGTTGGAGTTCAACTAATAGATTTGTCAGCCTAACTTTCAAAGAATCAACTGAGAATTAGTACAGAATTATTCTTCTTTTTTCTTTCTATTTGTAATTTTCTGACTGATGTTTCTTACCCAAATGAAATCTTCCACTTTCATTTAAAATGTTTAAAGATATCTTCACAAGTATAATAAAAATATTCAAGGTGATGAAAGACCAGGAATATGATGATGTTCTTGTAATTATTGCAGAGCTTGCAGGTACAAACCATCTGGCAGAACTGTTAATAGCAGCCTGTTCTATGAGTGTGTTAACTTTGTGAAAAGCTTTCAGAGACAGCACTCATTTATATTCCCAGCTATCTTTGCAAAGGTCAGACTCATCAATAAACAAAGGCAAAGGATCTATATGTTTATTCACACATTGGCTGCATTAGAAAAGCCATTTTGAAATGTTTAAGCAATTAACAAGGCTTTTGCTCTTTGATATTCTGAACCATTACAATTTTTAGATAATACGAAGATGAAAATCTAATGGCATTTTTTTTATCCATGGAAAAATGGGTTCCAAAAGCCCAATTCATGTGCGTTAAAACAATTTAGAATTTATCTTTGTCTACATCCACTTGAAGAAGGAAATGTATATGCCAGCAAGCCTGTACAATTCTCTCTGGGTATTTTTGTATATATCTAGACAATCCATGACCTATTTTGTCATCGTTTCAGAGTTATTTCCTTACTTAAACAGAATTACCTTCTGTCCTCGTCCCTCTTCCCTAATATGCCTAAAATAATGTTAAATATTGTTAAATTTTACTATTATTATACCTAAAAACTGTCCAAATTCTATGGAAAAGTTTCATATTTTTGAACTGTCATCATTCTTCCTCCTCCAATTTGCTCCAGAAGTAACTTTTTGAGGGTGCTGAAAGTTGTGCTTTGCATTCCTCTGTGTGTGTGTGTGTATGTGTGCGTGTGTGTGTTGACCTCTTTGCACAGTGGGTGTGGCCCAATACCAAGCTCACACAGAGCTAGTAGAAATGGCGTAAGTAACCATTGAAGCACAACATGCAAAAAGTCTGAAGTGTTTATTAAAACCAGATGATCTATAGTTTATTTCCTTGTAGAACCTTGTGTTTTTCCTTCAGACAAAGAAATGAAAAGCAATTTTCACAGCTAAAAATTACCTTTCCACAGAGGCTCAGCTGCAATTCTGTTATCTTTATTTTTCCTGGAGGCACAGACTTCCTTTTTTTTATGAAGATGAAGGGGAGAAAATCACTATAAGACCATTTTTACCTTCTATCACATTGTGTTTCATTTTGATGCATGTGAAGTCACTGAATCCCTGTTGATTACCTAGTCCTCTTCACAGAAGCTCATTAGTTTTCTCTTGAGTGTATTGACTATTCTCTGGTATTTATGGCAATCATTTAGACACCCAGGACAGCTTTGCCCCATATATCCACACTATCAAATAATCCTTGTATTTGTTTGAGTAAAACATTTGTAATCATGACTGATGCTTGTTTAACAGCCCTAGAGACTTAAGTACTCCATGACTTCATAGACTGAGCAATTCTATGGTACACTTAGAAATGATAAGAATATAGGGGTAGTTGGCTATTTATTATTATTATTATTATTATTATTATTATTATTATTATTATTATTATTATTATTATTATTATCATCATCATCATCATCATCATCTACTTTCACCAATCTTCTGAAGTTTATATTTTTTTATTATCCATCCTTTTTTTAAAAAGTGAAAACCATTTTGTGTTGTTTTTTTAAAAAAGATATATAAATATCAACTATGGTGCCCTTATTTTATGGTCCTCTGCTACCTCCCCCATTAAATTTTTATCTTACAGGATTCCTTTGAACAAGGCATGCTGCACAGGAGATACACATGAAGGCTGCTAGTGTCCTCTGATGCAGGCATCAGAAAGGACAGTCATATGTCTGTCCCAATACATTTATGCTGAGAATAATTGCTCTAAATGGCATGTTAGAAAATAGTGGACAGATTTCAAAACCTAGTGTCCCCATGTCCCCACCTGAAAGACAATCTGTCATTAAGGCCAAAGACATTTCTAAATATGTTGAGCTAACATGTCTCCAAATGAACAGAGATGACAATTAAATTTGGTGTTCCTATTGTTTTATCTGGGCTTGTTCAGCAAGATTGATTTTTTTTACAAAATAGGAATTACTATATGTTAGGAGCTATAATTTTTCAAGGCCACAACCAACAGACATCTTCACAATTTCCAAAATTGAAAAACACAAGGCAAGATGTTAATTAAACTATGGAAAAATAAGAAAAAGAGTCATTATATTTAAATTAGTGCCTGAAGTATTCATATTTGATGGAGTGAAGACGGTCAATTGCTTAATATAGTATCATCCTAGTGGACAATAAAGTTTCTTATCTAGCTATGGTGGATCAGGTGTTTTGGTTATTTTCACTGAGTTTTGAATCATGGACTTGAAAGTTGTCAGTGTATAGGAATCTGGAAAAAAAAAACTAAATATGTATGCATAGTTTTCCCACTATGTGCTACACCATCATTTAGAACTATATTTGGTAAAATAACATATGGGGGGGAAAGATATATTCTGATTGAGAAAGAAGTTCCCTGAGGATGGGCTCTAGCACAATTCCAAAAGTTTGGAAGACTAAACCTCTGGTCCTGGTGACCAATCCAGATTGGATCCTGCATGGGAAAAATATTTGCAGAGACTACAGAGCTTGTGGATTCTCAAACAGTAGGTGTCATGATCATTTACTTTGTATTTGTATTTACTTAGCCTTCTGATAATAAATATTTTAGCAGTAATGTAACTGCTAAAACTGGATGCTATCCAAAAGAAGCCACGGTTTCTTTCCTTGCACAGAACTGTAAATATTTTGCTATTAATATTGATAGAAATGTAAACCAAACTGAAAATGCAAGGTAATTCTAATTTGCATTTGTTGTATCTTGATTTGTCATTAGAGAAAAAATTCCTCAGCACTCAGCCCAAAGTGGAAGCTCTGTAACTTGATAAAAAGCTGGATAAGATGGGAACATATAAACACCATTGAAAATGACACTTGCATTTTAACTAGACCAATTTAATATAAACCTCTTTATTGAAGTTCCTTTTCAGAAAGGAATGTATAATAAGCTGAGAAAATGAGGAAAAATGAATTAATTATTGTTATTAAGCTAAGATGATGTAGACTTCAGAATTTGGTCTCCCAAGATTCTTCAGATAACAAGAACATCGTGTATTCTATTCGTTGTTATTTATTTATTTATTTATTTCCATTTATATGGCCACCTACCTTAGAGAAGTGGCTCTGGGTAGTTCATAACAATTAAAACTGGCAGAAAATATATACAGGAGATTACAAAATAAATATGCCATCTTGAATCAAGATTAAAATCAATCACCATCAATACAACCACTTCATGGTCTCCAATTGATACTCCAACCCCATACCCAGGAGCAAATCCATATCTCCAGGGTTTTGTGAAAGGCCAACAGGGTTGGGACCATTCTGATCTCTGAGAGATGTTGATATATGGGGCAGGCACCACAACAGAAAAGTCTCATTTCCTGACTCCTACCAGATGACACTCTTTAAGGGATAAGACCTGTAACATGATTCTTCTGAGAAATCTGATAAGATGGGGAAGGAGGGAGAGACTTCAGATGAAATCAGTTTTCCTATTCTAAAACAGCTGGTTTTTATTATATTTGAGGCCTGTATCCATGTGTTCACTGGACTTTCTGAGCAGGTTCAGTTAATTGCTGGACCAAACAGTCTATTTTTATCATTACACAAAAATCGGCATGACTTCAGATGTAATCAAAATAAACTTGTTTCAATGCAGCTCATAGAGAACAAGTAGATCTTCCACATCAAAATGGGATGTTAATTCTGTTATGTCCCTGGAACTTACCAAAGTCCCCACCCAGGTCCGTTCATGCTGCGGGGGCGTTTGCTGCCCCTCATTGGCTGGCCTCCCTCGACGGCCGGCTATAAAAGCCAGCTGCAGGGTCCGGCCAGCCGCTGATCGCTGTGAGCCTGCTCCAGGCAGGGCTAACACGTTCAGTCCTTTATTGTTACAATAAAGTCTTGTTGCATCCAAGCCCTGGTCTAGCCTCTCATTGCTCAACTACAACACTGGCGACGAAGGTGGGATGGCTACCAGAGGCAATCGGCAACCGCTGAAATCACTAAAACCGCTGAGCCGCAGCCGTGCCGCCGGAGAGCTCAGTCAGCAAGAGCGAAAGTAATAAGCGTCTGTAGCCGCTTGGTTAGCAAGCTACAGGGGAAAATGAAGCGCTGCGAGCCGCAGCCACTCAACACAAAAAGAGCGCGAAATTCAAATGGCTGTCATTTGGATTTCTTGCCGGAATACAGCGCGGTGCTGTTATTCCGAGTCACTGACGCTTACGCAGGCGCGAAATTCGAAGCGCTATCAGAGGCGGCAAGCCATTACTGCCTACGCTCTCCAGGAGCGCGAAATTCAAAACGCTGCCAACAGCCGTTGCAGCTTAGCCACAATTGTAGCCCAGAGAGAGAGCAGAGAGGTTCTGTGGAGCCTCTCCAGAGCTGTAGTCACTAGCCTGACAAGAGCGCAAGTGCCATTTTGTTGTCCCAGAGAGATTTCACAACAGCATAACTCGCAGGAGTCCTCATCATGAACTCCAACCCAGCCTTCCCACCGTTCAAGCCGGAAGAAGAAAAGTGGGAGTCATACAAGAATCGTTTTAACCACTACATCGATGCTATTGGTCTGGCTGATGCTGGGGAGCACAGAAAAAAGTCATTCTTCCTCAGTTATTGCGGAGCCATCGTTTTTGATACCGCCACAGCACTCGTTGCTCCACGTGAGTTAAAGAATGTCCCCTGGGCAGAATTGCTGGAGATTCTCACCAATCATTACTCCCCAGACCATCACAAATCGTGAGGCGTTTCACCTTCCGGATGAGGAAGCAATCGGAAAAGGAAACCATCAACCAATATATGGCCGCCTTGAGGACTGCAGCCCTCCACTGTGGGTTCGGGAACTATCTAGATGACATGCTCCTCGACCAGCTCGTCTGCGGGGTCAAAGACCTTCACCTCCAAAGGCGACTACTCGCCAGGAAGGACCTCAACCTCTCCCAGGCCGTCGAGGAAGCCTTGGCAGCAGAGCTGGCAACCCAGTCAGCCACGGAAATTCAAGGTCCCATTCCCAAACAAAGCTGCGCCACCGTTCATTCAGAAGAGGTAGTCAACGAAGACGATCCCAATGATCAAACAGACATCCACCGCCTCACCCATGCCAAACAACCACAGGCAGGAGCCAGGCAAGAAACCAACAGCGCACCCAAACACATCATCCTGTGCCTATCCTGTGGCGGACCTCACTCGAGAGCTACGTGCAAATTCAAGGGTGCCAGCTGTAACCATTGTCACAAAAAAGGCCACATCGCTAGAGTCTGCCAGGCCGCACACAACTCAGCACAAAAGGTTCCTTCCTTTTCCCATTCTGGGCCCCAAAGGCAAGTACTAAATTGTCACACTTGCTACCATGCTAACCACACCTGTCACTCTATTAGTAAAATAACACTCTCCATTTTATTAGAAGGTAAACCTTGTCGTATGGAGGTTGACACGGGGTCAGCGCTCTCAATCATCTCTTGGAGCACCCTCAAGAAAATCCAGCCCAGACTATCCAGAAACCAGCTCCAGAAGTGCCAGATCTCCTTGAGGGATTATCAGGGAAAAGACATTCCAGTACTCGGCAAAGGCAAGTTCCATGTTAATTTTAAAGCTTTCAAAGGCCACCTGCCTCTAGTGGTAGTTAACGGCAACCTCCCCAGTCTTCTGGGGCTTGATTGGTTCCCCTACCTCGGCCTAGGGTTAACAGGAGTCCATGCTGTCTCAGCTTCTGACACTGACTCCTTATTCACTGACTACTCAGACGTATTCAGCAATGAGTTAGGGTGTTATAACGGTACCCCCATCTCATTTGCAGTTGACCCCCAAGCGGTTCCAGTCCGGCTGAAACCGCGTAGAGTCCCATTCGCCATTCGGCCTAAATTGGATGCAGAGCTCGATAAATTATTAAAGCAAGGGGTCATTGAGCAGACAGACTTCGCCAAATGGGAGACGCCAATTGTCACACCCCTTAAAAAGGATGGCAGCCTGAGAATTTGTTCAGATTACAAAACAACGATCAACCGCTTTCTACAAGTTAGCGCGTACCCAGTCCCGGTCATTCAACATTTATTGCATACCTTTGAGCCTGGCAACATTTTTGCCAAGTTGGACATGTCACAAGCGTATCAACAGTTCCCTGTTGACAACCAAACAGCCGAACTGCAGACCATTGTGACCCACAGGGGTGCTTTCCGGTGCAAGCGTCTCCAGTTTGGCGTAAGTGTGGCCCCGGGCATCTTCCAATCCCTCATGGAGCGTATACTACAGGGCCTCCCTGGCGTAGTGCCCTACTTCGACGACATATTAGTCTCGGCCAGGGACAGGCCCCAACTCTTCCAGAGAGTCAGAGCAGTGTTAGACAGGTTCAGACAGCATGGCCTCAAATTAAAAAGAGAGAAATGTGCCATTGCCACTAGACAGGTGGACTTTCTGGGCTATAGAATTGACGCCTCAGGCATTCACCCCCTAGAATCCAAGGTCAAGGCAATTCATGAGGCACCCACGCCAACCACTAAAGCCGAGCTACAAGCCTTTTTGGGATTATTGAACTTTTATGCATCATTTCTACCTCACAAAGCATCAGTAGCAGAGCCTTTACATAGGCTCTTAGATAAAAAAGCACCTTGGCACTGGGGACACAAGGAAGACACCGCTTTTCGCGCAGTCAAATCACTGCTCACATCAGACGCGGTCCTTATTCAATTTGACCCACACCTTCCATTGGTATTAGCCGCGGATGCATCCCCTTTTGGGATTGGCGCCGTATTAAGCCATAGACTACCCAACGGCTCCGAGGCACCAATCGCCTTCTTTTCCAGAACGCTCTCAGCGACAGAGCGTAACTATAGTCAGATCGACAAGGAGGCTTTAGCCGCAGTGGCCGCGGTTAAGAAATTTCATGAATTCCTGTTTGGCCACAACTTTGAGCTAATCACCGACCACAAGCCTCTCCTGGGTCTTCTTTCTGGAGACAAGCAGACTCCCCAAGTGTTGTCTCCCAGAATGACGAGGTGGACCTTGTTCCTGGCGGCTTATTCGTACAAGCTCATCCACCGCCCAGGAAAAACATTAAGCCATGCAGACGCCCTCAGACGCTGCCCCCTGCCAGCTCCAGCAGAAGACCCGGCCCCGGTCCATGCCATCTTCGATGTCACCGAGCTCGACCTTCCTGTCACCGCCCTCGACATCGCCACCAAATCCAAGGCGGACAAAACCATCGCCCAGGTACTGGACTGGGTGAGGAGGGGGTGGCCGGGCTCTAACCTCACAGCCGAATTCACACCTTTTAAGACCCGTCAACAGGAACTGTCTAGCATACAGGGCTGCCTGTTGTGGGGCACCCGGGTGATCATTCTGGCCTCACTTCGCACACCAGTCTTAGAGGCACTACACGAGGGCCACCCGGGCATCGTCCGGATGAAGGCGTTGGCGCGGAGCTACGTCTGGTGGCCTGGCTTGGACGACGACATCGTCAAGTGGGTAAGCTCATGCCAACCCTGTCAGGAGTCCAGACCATCCCCTCCAGTCGCCACCCCCACAAAGTGGGAAAGCGCCAACGCGCCTTGGTCAAGGCTACACATTGACTTAGCGGGTCCAATACACAGCAAAACCTTCTTGGTGGTCGTAGATTCATACTCTAAATGGATCGATGTGGCCCAACTATCCACGACCACCACGCAAGCAGTTACCAAGGCTCTAACCCGCCTATTCGTAACACACGGGCTACCAGATACCATAGTTTCGGATAACGGCCCCCAGTTTGCCTCAACAGAATTTAGCCGTTTTGCCGCAAATCTTGGCATCCGACACATCTTCACGGCCCCCTTCCATCCTGCCAGCAATGGACTGGCGGAGAGAGCCGTTAGATCCACAAAAGAAGCATTAGCCAGATTCAGCAAAGAAGATTGGCATCACAGACTCTCCCGCTTCTTGCTAAGCCAACACTCGACCCCTTGCATGGTCACCAACAAATCCCCTGCTGAACTTCTGATGGGTAGATGCCTAAGAACTGTGTTGGATAGGCTCCACCCGCACTATTGCCCTGACACCCCTCTCGCTTCAATGACGGGGGTCAGAGATTTTGTCTTGCAGGAACATGTTTTTGCAAGGAACTATGCCGGAGACCCACTGTGGATTCCAGGAGTGATAGTAGCCATCACAGGTCCCCGGTCGTACCGAGTCCAGCTGGGAGACGGCCGCATATGGAGAAGACACCTGGACCAGCTAAGGAAGCGACAGGGTACCTTCGCCAGTGCCGGATCGTGGGCTCAGGTAGACCCCCAGGTGCCACACCAAGCTCTCACCGAAGACCATGCCAGAATCTCTTCGCCACCACCACCCGGACCAGGGGAGCAGGCAGTAGACCGGGACTGCCCGATGGGTCCGCCACCAGAACCAGCAGACGGGGCCACGACATCACCGACTAGAAGCACTACACCGGAACCTGTGCAAACCTCGGGGCGAGGCTGCACCCCATCACCAACCCCACCGGGTTCCTTGAACTCTGAGACACTTGGTAACTCACTGGAGTTACGACGCTCGGGGCGCCAGCACAGACCGCCCGCTTATTTAAGTGACTATGCGTGTTCGCATCTGGGGGGAAGGGGTGTTATGTCCCTGGAACTTACCAAAGTCCCCACCCAGGTCCGTTCATGCTGCGGGGGCGTTTGCTGCCCCTCATTGGCTGGCCTCCCTCGACGGCCGGCTATAAAAGCCAGCTGCAGGGTCCGGCCAGCCGCTGATCGCTGTGAGCCTGCTCCAGGCAGGGCTAACACGTTCAGTCCTTTATTGTTACAATAAAGTCTTGTTGCATCCAAGCCCTGGTCTAGCCTCTCATTGCTCAACTACAACAAATTCTATCTTTAGTGTTCATTCACCCTGGGTAACAGATGAGACGAATCTCTGTGTTTTGTATTATTTTAGCTGTCATGGCTTTCAAATATGAACAACGCAGTGTAATATGTACATATATACACAGTAAAATGTTTAGGGAGGCTTATAAACCAATTTGCCCCTTAATTATTTTGCTAAGTTATTTTTCTATTTAAAGCTACAGTGGAAATATTGTAATGAAATCTGTTGCATATTCTTTCCATCCTGTTTTTTTCTTTTCTTTTTTCTTTTGGCTCTGAATTTACTTCACCCTATGCTGAAGTGTTTCCCTATGTAATAATTCAGAAGAATTAGTAGATATTTTAGTTAGGTTTTACTAAAGATATAAGACAGCCAAGCTGGTGTAGCAGTTAAGGCACCAGGCTAGAATCTGGGAGACCATGAATTTAGACATGCCTTAGGCATGAAGATAGCTGAGTGACCTTAGCTCGGTCAGTCTCTATGAGCTCTAGGAAGAAGACAATAGCAAACCACTTACCAAAATCTTCCCCCAAAAACAGGGCAGATTGTCCAGGTAGTCACCAGCAATTAGTATTGACTCCAAGGCATTATACACATACCTACATACATATAGTCAAATTACAGATCCAGGTACTGTCCTAAAGTAAATTTTAAAAAATGTGGTGTTAAGGAGAGATCATTGCCTGAAATACAATTATATATCCCTTGATTGCTTGCAACAAAATCTATTGCCTTTGTTATTTGTTGTTTCTGGGTTTTTTAATTATATTCTTCTCAACATGCCAGATGCTCCTTGATGGTTTAAGTCTCAGTTTCACAAGCATTTAGATTCTATTTGGCAAAAATATGTATACACTTTAACAATAGCAATAGCACTTAGACTTATATACCACTTTATAGTACTTTACAGCCCTCTCTAAGTGGTTTTACAGAGTCAGCATATTGCCCCTGGCAATCTGAATCCTCACTTTACCCACCTCGGAGGATGGAAGGCTGAGTCAACCTTGAGCCTGGTGGGATTTGAACTGACAAATTGCAGTTCAGAAGTGACCTGCAGTACAGTACTCTAATCACTGCACCACCAAGATTCTTACCTATTTTATTTCAAATTATTTCCCCAAGTTTTGCCTACTACTCAGATAAAGCATTTCAACATATTCCTGCTAAAATGGCAGCTATTCAGAGAGGCTTAACAAGTAATTAATCAGAAATTCCAATTTGCTCATAAAATCCTTGGGATAAGTTTTCACCTTTTCTTTAAAGTATTGTCATAACTTTGCATTGCAGTGTTCATTTGGTCTACTGCAGTTTACCCAGTATTACACTCTTCTGAAGGATTGAATCTTCAGTTCCCAGATGCAGCTATACCTTGTGTTTTTTTCGTAGGGTTCACTAGACCGAGACTTTGCAGCACCATCTGTCACACTTTTTGAAAGCCTGAGTTAAAATTTTATTTTTATTAAATTTGATAAACTAAATATCTTCACTGGATACATTTTTATTTTAATTGTCCATACAATTCCTTGCTCGGCTTAATTTATATTTACATTTACTTTACTTTATAGAATTTAAATGTAAACAGATTACTTGAGTTTTTAACTTAGGTTTTTCTTTTTCTTATTCATCACATAAAAATTGTGACTTTGTAGATTGGGTAAGTGTTAATTGATTCCCAGTTTCTTCCATGTTCAGTTTGAGTCTTAGTTGAAGATACAAAATGATGACCACTGCTGAGAATGGTAGGAAATCAAAACAAAATTGAAAATAGAACACTAATAACACTTACAATATTGAAGTCTACCCATGAGAAATAGCTGGTTCCTTTTTCTTTTTCTCTAGGGAAAAAATGACATGAATTGACCTCCCTGTGCTCCTTCTTTGCCTATAAATAGAATAGAGAAATTAGAGATCCATTCTTCAAACCCTTTACTGATATTTTGAATAACAACGTCTTCATTTATATTACTTAATAAGAAATCGTAATGTTAGGAAGCTTCTCTATACTTGTTGAGTAATTAGCATGCAATTTATGAATCTTATGTATCCTTGTTTTATTATACAGTAGAATCAAAAACCACTGAAGCAAATATGGAAAGATGCATAATAACTCCAATATGAAAGTGTAATTTGTAATTATTCCATTCATTCCTAAAGTGAATTGGAATGTTTATGTTCCATCAGTAAGCTTAAGTCAGCATATGTAAGGAGAAATGTAAGATCTTGCACATGCTTCTTACATCCAAGAATAGAATATCAAGAAGGCCATGCCCAGTAACTCAATAAAACGTTAATTCAAATATAAACAAAAGCCAGTTTCTTATGCAGTAGTTCAGGAGTAAAACAAAGGACTCTAATTTAAAAAGTTAGGCCTGAAGTCCAACAAATTGCCAACTAATCGTTATATGGAATGCATTGTTGTTGCTCTAAAATATTAGGATTCTTTGACTTTGCATGTTTATGCATTTCTGCTGATGAATCACTGTAAATAACATGAATAGAAATTTTTCATAATTTAATATCATCCTCTGATATACAAATATGACCATGTGCTTGCTTCTTAGTGTTCACTCTGTGGAACATTCCTTCCTTTCCTTTGTCTTATATTCAGCTTTTCTACTATACAACCTGTAAAAGACAAATGATTATCGTTCTATCATTTCATTCCCAGTTTGGCTGTCTATGGATATGGTAAAATTATAAAGGGAGTGTTTGAGTATTTGAATACATCATATTCTATCACATATAAGCAGGCCAACACGCTGCAGCTGTTTCTGAAGTTAACAAGTTAATAAATAGGTCTGTGTTCATATGTATACAGGTAGTCCTTAACTTATGACCCCCAACTGAACCCAAAATTTCAGTTGCTAAGCAAGATAGTGAGTTTTGCCTTAATTGCCACAATGGTTAAATGAATAACTGCAGTTGTTAAGTTGTTAAATTAAATTAACATGGCTGTTAAATGAATATGGTTTCCCCATTGATTTTGCTTGTCAGAGAGTTGGAAAAGGTGATCACATGACCTTGGGGCACCACAATCATTATAAATACATGCCAGTTGCCAAGCAACCAAATATTGATCATGTGGCCATGGGGAAGCTGGAACAGTTGTTTGCGTTAAAAAGTCACTTTTTTCAGTGCTGTTGTAACTTTGAACGTCACTAAATAAATAGGCTCTTAGATTGGCTCTTAAATAATCAGATGCAGAATATAAACATGTACTAGATGCCATTTCTGGCATAGGTCTTCAGATCATAACTGCATTGGTAAGCCATGTCCATAATTTATCTATTGCCAAGAGTGGCCTCTTGCTATTGCCTGGGTGATACAGTAATAAATATGCATTGGAATTTGGGGTTTGAAGCCATATGCTATATTAAAATTTACCAGGCAGCTTATAATTAGAGACAAATGGAAGAGAGGCATAATCCAATTTATTTGGTCATATTTATTGATGATGGTGATAATATTGAGGTTTGGGAGAGAGATAGAGTTCTTACACAACAAATAGGAAGACTGCAATTCTAAATCTGCAGAAATTGGTTTGGAAAGGAGGGAGGGAGGAAGGGAGGGAGGGAGGAAAGAAGGAAGGCTAAATCTACTCACAGTTCCCTTGGGACAAAAATCTGCTGGTTTATCATATGCAAGACATTTTGTAATACAGCTGCCCCAAATATTAATGTCAGCTATTTATAATTAATGTTGCCACTTGCAAACTTAGTTGTGTTTATTGGAGAGTGAATTGTCCTAAAGGTATATGCACAATAGCATATGGTAATAGATAAGTTTTAGTATGCTCCTGTTTAATTTTGCACTGGTGCTTGTTGATATCTGTGGTGTGACATGTTACAGGGTGCTAAAGTACAACCAGAGAAACCTTAGGCAATGCTGCAGCAGAGTTATAAGATGTGAAGCTGCCCTTAGCTATATCTGTCCTGCTTAATCTTGTTATGAAATTGTCTCATAAATATGCTAAACATGACTGGGTGTGGGGCAGGAAAAAAGAGTAGAGCAGAGTTGCAGAATTGTTTACAATATTTACAATTTAAATATTGTCATCCCAATGCATATTAAAATTAATGACTTCTAGCCAAAGCCAGTGAATAAGAAATAATCCTTTTTTTAACAAAATGGGAGCAAAATATATCCTGAAGTCTTTAGGCTTGTATTAGTGCTACTATACAAACTATGTGGTTTTATTGCTGGCTAAAATGCAGACATCTAGAAAAAGTTGGCCTCATTAAAACCATTTTGCACAGAAACTACAGTATATGCAATATTTTTTATATACATTGATGTACTTTGCATTCTCTTTTTTAATAGTAATTTTATTAAAGATTATGATTACAACAGAAAAAAAACTAACACAAATTGAAAAAACATTAAAAGATGAAAAAGAAAAGAAGATGCAGAAAATAAAGGGGAAAATGCAAAATAGAGAAATAAGGGAAAAATCAAAAGAAAAAGAAAATAAATACATGAAGAAATGATTTTCCTCTTCATCACCAATATAAACAATTTTATAACACCACTTTTTTAAAAAATACAACAAATGAATTCTTCTTCCCTCCTATCTTGTATCTGTAAGCAAATCCTTTAAGCCTTCTAATTTCAGTCCTGATCTCAGCAAAAGTCCACTAAGAGTTACCAAAGATTCCAATACAGTAGTCCTCAACTTACAATCATTCCTTTAGCAACTGTTCAAAGATGCAACAACAATGAAAAGAAATGACTTATGACTTGACTTCACACTTTGAATTGTCACAGCATCAACATGTGTTCAAAATTTGGGTGTTTGGCAACCAACAGATATTTGCGATGGTTGTAGCTTCCTATAAAACCTTTAGTTTAGTCTGTTTGTAACATTCTCAAATTAAAGTTTTAATCACCCTGTTGCTGTTTACTAAAAAAAAATAAAGTTCTTAAACTAGTAGTTAAAACTTATTTCACTAAGGATTGAAGAAAGCTCATCTGGAGCTGTGAAATCAGTTGACCCAAAGGTTTCTTCTTTCTTTTTTGAAAATTAGCCGGGTTAAGTGTTGCCTAGTTTGGTTAATATAACATCTGCAAGAAACAACCAGGCTCAGAGACCACCAAGGACGCCTCATTTCAAACCTTTATTGAATTTTGAAAAGTGATTAAAAAAAAAAAGAATGCAAACTTAGCATCCTTTCAAATGCCCTGATTATATATTTTTTTTTAAAAAGATATGTGCCAGCCTTCAGACAAAAGGATGTCAGTGAAATAAATTTTGGTATGGTAGAAAGAAATAAATCTATATTCCTTTATTATTTTATGCATAGATGAAGGTAAAACTAAATAGTTATATAGATATACATCTGCCTCACATATATTTATTTGAGTTTGAATCTCAATGGGATTACCTATTGGAGAGTATTCACATTGACCAGTGGATGTTAATATTTTTTTCTGAGGATAGAAGAGACATTCAAAATATGCATATTCATTAAAGAGCTTGGAGTGTTTGTCCAAAGAATATGCAGATTTGCTGAAATGTCCCTGAAGAATGTAAATTTTGCAATCACAATGCAAAGAATCCCATCACACATTTTTAAAAGAACTGAGTTTTAAGATCTATCAAAAATGGATTCCTCCATGGCATGGGCGATTGCATTGAATCAAATTAGCTAGCATCTGTCTTCCTCTAATTTAAATCACACCATCCACTCATACAGTCAACTTGTTCATAAGAAGTGCATCTTTTTTTTTAACATAAATCATTCAAAATCAGGAACCAACAAATCAAAGCTTTGAAGGACTGCTTTGCTTCAATAGTGCTTTAAGTGAAGCACCTCTTCAAACATACTTTGTGAAGCAAGGCAGGTTCCAGTTTCTAAAAAATAAAAAGAAGTTGCTGAGTTGCTTCCCTTTACAACACTTAAGGGGCTTTCTCTGGTACTTCCAACTTCTGGAAGTGCGAGAAAAGTTCCCAAAGCAATATGAAGCACCTCAGACCAAATACTTTTGCCTTCACTGTACAAAATACTCACTGTACAAACTGTGGTGGCCTCACATAGGCTTAGCAGCATGGAGATTTTAAAAGAGCCCACATGGTGGGTGTTTATGTTCTAAAATCCTGTATTGGATAACTGTACACCAGGAATAATGACATATGGGAAATAAGAATTCCATTTCTGGTTTCTGGAGGACATTACACTAACAACTCTATACTTCAATGAGAGTTGCATATCATAATGGCATAAAGGAAAAGTTGCAAATGAAAACAAATATAAAGTGGTTCATATTCCACAAGGCCTGCTGGGATAATTAGATCTGAAAGATAGTGAGATATGCACAGGCTTACTGGTGCATGTAAACATGCCAACAGAAACAGAATATGCTAAGTTTTCTTAAATTATTCTTTTAAACTTATTCTATTTCCAACATGTGGAGAGGAGGAGATTAGATTAGAGGAGAGGAGAAGAGAGGAGAAGAAAGGAGAGGAGAGGAGAAAAGAAGAGAGGAGAGTTGAAGAGAGGAGAGGAGAAGAGAGGAGAGGAAATCCATTTGTCTCTTTGCTTCCTTCCTTCCACTATGAACCTGAAATAAAACTGTATAAATTCACTTTTACTTTTGATGTCCCTCTATCCCAGATCAGGTCATTATTACAGTTATTCTGTATGGGAAGAGAATATATTTGCTTTTGAAAAAAAAAAGTTTCATTCACAGAAAACCTTGACTCGGATGACTTCTGCTTTTGGAAACTAAAATGAATGAAACTAGTGAAGAACAACTTACTATAGGATGATAGTCCAAACTTTAGAATTTGGTTTGGTTTGTGATAAAACACTCCAGTAATCTTTTTCTTGAAAAGATACCAAAGGACAGAAAAAACCTCAAAGTGCTCAGTAAGTCATAAAATAGCAACAGACTCAAATGTGACAGATTATAAAAATGAAAGATTGTATGGTATGAAGAATCTGTTGCAGCTTGAATTCTGTGATATAATAAACTGGTGCTGAATATTTTACTATCCATCGGTACTATCTGTCACTGGTTTCATATCTGTGAGATTCAAGCGTGGAAAGTTGACACTGAAGTAAGAAGACAAGGGTTTACTACAGTTTATTCATTTATTTCTAAAAAAAACATATCTGTTGACTTTAATAGTAAATGGATCAATCAGAAAGTCATTATAAACTACATTTTATTCACAGAGAATAAATGAAAAATTAAATCTAAATATGTTAATGCAAGACAATTTTCAAGACAAAAACATTGAGCTAGGAAAAATGTAGAACTGACTGTGCTTATTTTGTCCAGATTTTCTTTTCTGACATAAACCTGAAGTCACAAGAGATATCTTCCGCAGGAGATTTACTGATTCAGACACTACTCAAATTACAGCTTAACCAGAGAAGGCTTTCATTTCCTGTATCTTATGGTGGTGGTGCTCTTTACCTTTTTAAAAAGGAACGTGATTTGGCCACCTAAATCAACCCACTGCTTTATTTGACACATAAGCATGGCCATTGAATTGGTGCAGCTCCAAATTTTAATTGGTGCTGGCAGTCCAATCCTAGTGATCTTTTCAAGTTCCAATAATTTTATCCTGGCCACTTGGATTCCTAAATAGAAGTGTCATTGTACCCTAAAGCCTCTTCCATGGTTCTAAAGTACTTGGGAATCCACACAAGTAAAGCGAGTACATCTTCAGTCTTTGATGTCTTTGATGGAAGGCTTCAGTGATGACAGCAATGATATAAAACGGGGATAATAAAAACGATAACACCATTCTGTTTACTCTCATTATTAATTTGCAGATGAACATCTAACAGGACTATAATAATTATATTGAACATATTATTTGTCTGCCTCTGCAGGATAAGATCATGTCTTTTCTGTTAACTGTAGAAGAAAAGTGACAAAGATGGCAAAACCATCTGCTAAACATTGCAAATTCCCTCTGGTCTGTTATAAAAGTACTCCATCAACAACTCTAGTGCTATGTTTTTCCATAGCTAAATATTTCCAAATTATTCATATATCAACTGTTAGAATATTCAATTTTTTAAAAATTAAAAAAATGCCTGAATGCAATTAAAATTCCTGATCCAAGTTGAGAATTAATTGTTCTAGAAAAGTAAGCAGCTAAAAGTAATAAATAGAAAAAGACTTTGAGATACTAACAGCTGTGCAGAAAAATGCATAGAGGGTGATTTGATCATTGAGATTTAGATGTTACAACATGAAATAGGAAGCAAAAAGAGCTTGTGTGTTGTGAGGAAAGGAAGCTTGGATAAACCACTGAGCCAACCTGAAACACTTCCCGTCCCCATTTTCCCAACCAAAATTCAGTACAGCTCATGTTTTTTCCCCAAAAGACCCCCCCCCCAAAAAAAAAAGATAGAGAGGAGATATTCTTCTTCCTCGGATCATTGAATGCCACTTTGCACAGTCAGCTGCATCTCCAGGGTGCAGCCCGCAGCTTGCATATATTTGTTGATGTTTTGCCATCTCTGTTTTGGATGCCCACAAGGTCGCTGGCCATTGACTTCCAGTTGGTAGGCAGCCTTGGCAAAGGTAGAAGGTGCTGATGTCAGGACATGTCCATACCAGTGAAGGCAGCCTTCTCTATAGTTGGTGCCACACCAAAATGTTGTCGAATGGTGTCATTTGTGATGTGGTCAAGAAGGGAAATTCCTGATATCCAATGGAGCATTTGCACTTCCATGGCATGGAGATAGCTTTTGGTCCCTGTTGTTGCTGTCCAGCATTCAGTGCCATACAGTGCAATAGGGTGGATAGTTGTCTTGTAAATCTTAGATTTAAGACGGGTTGGCATTTGTCTGTCACATAGCACATCAGTGAGTTCTTGAAGAAACTTGAGAGGAGATGGGATCTTTCACACTTCATTCACAAGCATCCATGGCAGCATTGCAGCTATCTGGCAAATTGAGCCATACCATGCCATTTTTGGATACATCTCCACATCCATACCCCACAAAGCCTTTGGCACCTTTGAAAAGTGACAAATATTATAGCCGGGCAAAAGGGCTCTCGGCCAACCACAACTTGCAATAAGCAGCATATCCTGGTAGGATTCCTACTTTGAGCTTGGCTTGAGAGCCCAGCTGGAGTACTCAAAAGCAACAGAGCAGAACTTGGGGTTAGGCCTGGAGGAGAGCTTGGAGCTTAGCCTGGAGCATGGCATCAGCCCAAAAAGGAGAAACTACATTTCCAATTAGTAAAATATTTTTGGAGGTATATTTTGGATTATATGCCATTTTACAGACTTTGATGTGTTGATGTGGCTATATCAATTTGAAAGGCTTAGGAAAATGGAATTAATCCAGAGCAACATCCTACTGTTAGGAAAGATTTATATCTATATCTATAGCTCTGCTATAGTGTGTCCAAACCTTGGAAAACAAAGAACTCTTACATGTGTGTGGTTGTACATGTGTTTTGTGAATATGTGAAGATGAACCATAAGACTTGTCTGCTTAAATCCAAGGGCAGGTAAAAATAACCTTCAAATTCTTTGAAATGTAAAATACTGCATGTTCATATAGAATATGTGTCTAGAGACAGAGAAAGGTCAGCAGAAAGAAGACTTATATCATTGCTATTTTATGCCAGGTTTTTTAATGCATAGCTTTTGTGATATGGGCAGAACCAATGTTTTGCTGAGATTCTGTTTTCTTGTTGGTTTTACCATTCTCCCGCAAGTTCACTTTAAAAAAGTAGTAAATCTTCATGACTGATGTGTTGGCCTTTTGCTTTAGTTAAAAAAGAGTCAAGATGAAAGTATATGAAAGTGCTCTGTTTTTCATGGTATAACTGTCTCATCAGAAACCTGCTGATTCCTGATCTTCCCACATTTGACTTAAATTCCATTTTGATGGAACTCTTTTTGACATCTTTGTTCTTATCAAGAAGATGATCAGCCATGGAGGCTGTAAAGCAAGAAAAAGATAGGCAGAGGCAAAAACATAGTAAGTTCTACTAGATAGATTGAAAGTATTGCCCTTCCTATAAGCTTATCCAAAATAAATTCTAAAGCACTGCAAAGGGGGAAAAATGAGATCTAAAATTGTTTTGATAGAGAAGAAATTGGAGACAGATTTCAGCAAAGAAATTAGTAGAGACAGATGACCCTCTTTGCCTGCATTTCTCTTTAACTGTTGTTGGTAAATAGAGATCAGGTTTGATATTTGTAGCAAAGTGTTAATACAGCTCTCTCTCTCTCTCTCTCTCTCTCTCTCTCTCTCTCTCTCTCTCTCTCTCTGCCTCTCCCTTCCTCCCCCCCCCTCTCCTTCTCTCTCTCCATCCCTCTCTCCCTCTCTCCCCTTCCTCTCTCTCTTAAAAACTTCTCAAGTGCACTTTCATTATTAGTGGTTATTAAACCTCCCATGAAAAAATATATGAGAAATTGTGTGGGGTACAATTGTTAGGAAACAATTCATCATGCTTGATACATACTTCAAAAAGAAACTCTGGCTGTCTCTAATCTATAGCTGAATATATATTTTCCAATTTCTGCACTCTGCTAAAAAACACCTAAATTAGTACTAATAGGGAAAATTTTCTAATTTACCCATGGATAAGATAAATGGTCTCAAGTTTCTAAGGAGTGGGAATCACCATTAGCCATGCATAACTACTTTCTTTTTTTCCTAAGGGTTTTTCTTGTTTTTCTTAGATTGTTTTGCTAGAGCAGCATTTGTGTTAGCAGCTGGGTTATTGCTTTGCATTAAACTAAGGCATTATGGAAGAGAGAAGGTTTTTTTCCCCTATGAGCATGAAAAACACAACAATTATGATTAGCGCTGAGGGAAGTCTGCCCAGTTCTAGGGTAACCATGTGAATCATTGAATTATGACACTTTCTGTACTGAAGCAAAGTTCTCTTGCTCTGCAGTTCTAGTGACAAAGCCATAATCACTTTGAGCCATACTGTCTTAACTGCACTGGAACAGAACTGAGAAATCCCAATAGATACATTATGCTTTCCAGCACTACAGATAGTACTTTGGCACATAATTTGCAGGTACAACCATTCATTAGAAACTAGACTATCATATTTGAGACAACAGACTTATAATTCCTGATATATAGAAATAAAACAGAGATGAGAACTCTCCACCTGTTTTTGTGAAATACAGTAAAGTTGGAAAGTCCAAACTGCTCATATACTATATCTCCAATATATGGCTAAGAGGGAACACACAGAGAGACAGTTAAACACAGCTTTACAGTTATTTTTACACACATTTGAAGTCGCCAGCAGATAATGTCTAGAACAGCTTCAGCTCCAGTTTTTAAAAAAGCACAAGGTCCTATAAAATATACCCTGTATTAACCTTCCTTAAGAAATATTGCTCAGCTGAATTTTAAATCAAGTTACAACAATAACTAGTTTATGCATCATATTAAATGTTTATGGGCAATAATCTGCAAGCCTAAAGATTATGTTTAATAATGGTGCTTCATGTGCTCCTGTCAAATGATACAAATTGTATCATCATGACTGATGAATATTTTTCTCATGGTGGCTCCTGTGTTCTTAATGGTCTTTTTGAAGTTTCACAATTTTTATTTTAAAATAATAGACTTGTAATAACAGATGTGTGCTTCTAATAATCTAAATTGCACACTTGAGGAAGGGAGAGTTCTATCATTAAAATATCCTCTTTTTTAAAAAAAATGTTCTGTATTATTCTTTTTGTTAAATTAAATCAGACTGAAGCTTGAAGAGTTCTTAGACTTAGACACAACTATGTCATTTTCTTGAAGACAACAATGAAAGTGGCTTGTTTCTGCTTTCTTCAACTTCCCACTGTTCCTTGCAGAATTGCCTGGGATAGTCTGAACCCCTTAAAAGCTTTGAAACCCTTAAAAGATTGGTCAGTTGTTGGTTCCGCAGAGACACTTTCTATTGTAATTACTACATTTTAATTATGTAGTCTAATATTGCCTTCTATTTTTATGCTGTGTGGGCTTCTTGGAGCAAATTAATAGATGGGTAACCACAGAAATTGCTAAGCGTATAAAACACAACTCCCTTTTCTTTAATGGAAAAATTTTCCATGCAACAGATAATGTTAAATTATTATTCCTAAATGTTACATCTGAAACAGTCAACGTGAATAAATGCAACTAAAACAGTTTCCTGGTATCCAGGGACATGGCCTGGTGACAATAGCATAGCCAAAAAGATATCTCTAAAACAAATGGAGCAACCCAAAGTTTACAAAGATAAAAGGAGAGAAAAGGTGGAGGCAGAAAAATGGGGGGGGGGGGGGTAATTTGACATTAAAATGCAATAATAAAAAATAGGTTATCCCATGTTTACAATTCTATTTAAAGTTTAAAATATCATTTATACAGTATTCACCACAGGATAAATCCCTATTTTACAATATAAGATTCCAAATATCCCTAGGATATTCAAACTTAATTATATAAATCCTACCATAAAATAATAATCAATAGTCTATTTAGATATGCAATTATTAAATCAATCGTGGAAACTGTTTGTTGTTGTGAATTGTAAGCTGCTTCATTCTTTCTTCACAAAACAATAGCAATGGGGTACCTCCATTTCAGCATTTATTTTCAATTGTTATGATAACTCTAGTATAAAAATGGATTCTTCCAGCAACCTTGAAACCATAAAGTAAATCCTCTTTAGTCTGTCTGCCACTCCTGTAATTGAGCAAAGTTTTCCATACTGTTATACTGAGATAAGGAGCAGTAAAATAACAGTGAAGGTCTTCTGTGTGGCTATCAGACCCTCTATGGAACTCTTCTCACTTTTTCCCTCCCAAAAATCTGCCAATGAATTAATAAAAGCTTTCTAGTATTATTCTCCTGCTTAGGTCAAATTTATTCATTTTGCTTAAGTATAGTTCTTGATCAGATCAGAATTTTGGGTCCGTAAACCCTGTATTTATTGTTCAAAACTGGGCAAAGTTATTCCATATTAAACAAATATCCTGAATATGAGTATGTGTTTACTTATTGTATTTGTAAAATACAGGTTTGCATATAAACTAATAACCAAAAGGTTTACCACAATTATTCACTTACAGAAGAACTCCATGCACCAAGCCGTTGGCGCTGAAGGGTCCTTGAAAAAAGGAAGGTTTTATTGATATTTCTAAGAACAAGATCAAGAAATGAAAATATCTTCTGACTCTTTGAAAAGGGTAACGTATTCCATAATATGGACCTGTTGCAAACAAGGCCCATCACCTCACACTTTAAAGAACCATGGCAATATCCTTTAAGGAAATATTCAGAATATTCAGATACAAGGTAGAAGTATTTTTCAGAAGGTTATTATATCAGCAAAAGACCAAGGTTAATTCCTCTCAGCTCCCACAGGGTATAAGAAGAAGCTAGAACACAAACAGGCTAGCAAAGTTTTGTTACTATAGTTTATCTCAATAAAGCATTGTTCTAGTCTTCCTGTGCAGCTTTTTCCTAGTCTGGATCATCTTACAGGACTGGTACATACATTCCACAAACCTTATAAGGAGAAGTAACTCTCATCAGGCCTCCTCTAAATATTGGAACTGACTGAGTTCAATATGTGACAATTTACATAAACATTAATTTCATATTAAATGTGCAAAGTAAGTATCAGAGAGATCCATATTTTTTCAGCAACAGCATCACAAGCAGATGCCAGAAGTGACTTTTGTAGAAACTTAGAGTTGCTTGGGTAAGCACTTCCGGAGAAGATACTATATGGGCATTTCTTTAAGGTTAAGCCAATAATTAAAGACTAGCTTGTAAAGGTCTCACATCCATAAATAGGTATCAATTTTCAATAATAGCTAATAGCTCTGAAAAGCTATTCTCTTCTCATAGCCAAACAGGCCATGGAAAGCAAAGACAAATTTTCAGCAGAAGTTCTGTTTCAAGGGCAATGTTAAACACCACTGAAAGTACAAGCTTTTTGGATATTAATCCTGAAAAGTCCAAAACAGAACAACACATGCTAAGATACATAAGGAAAAGGGAAGACAGGTTATTCCTATACTGCTCCTTGTGAAAGAAAAAAAATCAATCACCAGAAACTAATATCCTTATTTTAAACTAGACCAAAAAAACTTGATTGACTCTTCCATTGCCATTTCAGCCCTCAAGGTATACTAACTAGACTAAAAAAACAGACACCCCAAAAGCCTAAAATTGCTTTCATTAGAAAGGCTACAATAACAGGATTTGTTCCCCCCTCCCACTTTTATCTTTTTGAGTAAAAAGGAATAGTTTTTTGTAAAGGTTTCTCCTTTTATGAGCTTAAGCTATATTTATCTGTTTGTTGCCTAGATAATGGATCTTCCATTTCTCCATTAAAGTCATCCTCTATACTTTCTACAGATACCAAATCTCTTGATCTATCATACCAAGGATATAGAGAGATTTTGTTTCACTTTTTTACTTTTGTACGTACCACCTATGCTCTACAAATAAGTTACAGAGATTATCTTTGATTCCATCTAGGGCTAGAAAAACGGGCAGAAATCCTGAAGGTTCACTTTCAGTCACTGTTAAAAGTGATGACTATAGTAAGCCAAATGAATCAGTAGTCTCCCAGTAGGAAGACAGCTTCCTGTGATTGCTATAAGTAAAGCCAATAGATGTAATAAATCGATTGAACCTCAAAAACAAACCACAACCAGTCTTGGAAAAGGCAGCAGGTTCTACTCTCCATTTTATGAACAGAAACAATCAGAGCCAAGTGTTAAAGTGAAATAACATAAAATGTGGACAATCCCAAAACCTATGAATATAAACTACAAATCCAAGCATAGCATGGAAACAGTACTGGTAAGTTATGCTGTTTAGATACCAGATCAGAAATGCAACTTCAGCCTCCTACTATTTCTTACTAATCTAAACTTCCTGTTGAAACAAAGTTATCAAGCCAGCTAGCCTCAAGAATATTTTAAAAAGAAAAAGAAAGAAGGAAAACTAACCAACAACATTAACAATTGGAAAAGATCTTGCAGTGTTTCAAGGAATTCTTGATCTTTTCTTATCAAAAGGGAATTTTTCGACTAATTTTTTCTACAGATTTATCTTCAATATAAGTTTTCACAAAAAGCCAACATTTTTGTGAGAAGAATCACGAAAGTTGAACATTAGTCAATTAAAATTATAATATAGTAAATGAAATGGGCATTTCAAAAGAAAGTTTTGCAGGCATTAACATCAATCAAAATAATAGATATTTGGATATGTGGGGGGGAAATGACACAGTTTTAATAAAAATTAAAAGGAAGCTCAAAGAAAATAAAATGTTTTATGGCGCTTAACTTTTACTTTATTTACAGTCAAAGCAGAAGTAGAAAGTAAATGCTTTTATGATAGAGAAGCTTGAAAGTACAGGACTGTGACAAAGACATTGAAGTAGATGAAAGGAAATTACATTCTCAGCTTAATAATTCAACATATCCTTGCAAAGCATGATATCTAGATCAAAACATATATTTTATTTAGAAAAGTACTGCAGGAAAAAAAGCAGCAGACAGAGGCTATGTAGAATAAATACAGAACTCCAGAATACATTCTAATGACTGCATCATTCAAACATTGCTTTCCAATTCTTAATAAAGTTGTTTAGAAGATATTCCTTTTCTCAGACTGATAGTAGTGCTGTTGGAGCTTGCCAATTATAGTTCAGTCCAGCTCATGCCTTTAGAAGGAGGCAATGCAGCTCCTGCAGAGAATATCCTCTTGCAAATATTCTGATGCCTATCATATCATGAGGCCTTAATGATCATTGATGGCAGACAAATGATAAAAGTTGTAGCTATTTTTTTTGTTCTCATTCATCTTTGTCCAGAACAACAAGTGGGACTCCTGTGTGTTCCATCTGTGGATCACTATTCTCATCTACTGGAAACAAAGAGTTAGATAATTTCTTAAACAAGAACTGGCTTCTTGGAGCTGAGATTTTGGCTAAAAATAACTTACTTTTATTGCAAAGTGGATAGCCTATAATAAGGGATGAGACAGAAGGAGAATTAAAACCTAATAAAGATAGTCCTAACTAAATAATCAAAATATAAATAAATAAAGCTTCATTTCTTCTCTGGACATTCATCTGGGAATGGCATTTTCCTTTGCAATAAACCAGGAATTCAAAGATGACTCTGTTTTCATATTTCAAAGAGTTTTTAACAAACTTGAATAGTCGAATAAATAAGTGAAAAGTTCAACCAAACACCCAAATCAACTTAAAATTGCTCAAGTCCAAGAACTGTACCTCTGAGTACAATAACCCTTTCCTTATCCATAATGACATTTTAGAAGAGCTACTTTAATGTTTTCTGAAATTGATGATCTCCCCATTTGATTAGCACTTTGGGCCATTTTTGGAACATATTATTCTGCTTTCATTGAATGCCTGAGTATTTTTCAGTATGCTTGATGCCTGTTGTCTAATACCATATAGTGCCATTATCCCAAATCCTATCTATCTTTTCAATGGGAAAGACGCCTTCCATTAGACTGACACTATACTGGATTCAGACCCTGTTTTAAAAACTGAATCCTAATGAAAGCATGTCAGTTATACCAAGAATAGAAAACCTACAACCACTGCTATCACCTATTCTTCTCCTCTTCCTTTTCCCTCTCTTCCTGTGGTCCCCAAACCATCCCTCTATCTATGCCATAAAATTTTTCCACCTTCCCCCAGCCCCCCATTTTGAAAAATGAAGCATATGAGCATTATTGCATCAGCCTTAAAACAGGCTAAACTCATTTTGAACTCAAGGGGAAAGTATCCAGCCCTTTCGCTAGAAAAACCAATGCTTATGTGATACTGTGAATTTAACCCATCGTTGTTTAATTAGATGTGTTGCTGAAGTGTTTGTCTATGTCTGTATGTCTGTGATTATTTTTCTTCAGGAATTACCTGAAATGGGACATGACCTTTTCTCCACATTGCTTGCTAAGGATGATAAGATTTAGACAGCTGTGCAAAAAGAAATAATCAGCCACTGCCACTTTTGTTTTGTTGTTGTTGTTTTGAATGAAACACAAACTAAGGATACCATAGAACAAGCAGTGGAATTTGAAATCTGTAAATTAACATTTTAAAATGCTTTCATTTTCTGGAACTCTATCAATGGTCCACTTTGTTTTCTCAAATAGTGTTATTTGTTTTTTATCTTAAATATTCAAAGCATTGTAGCTTCCAGTTAGTTCGAAGGAAGTGTTACATCCCAAGTGACATTTTACTGATCTAAAAATATTTCAATAGCTATTAGAATATTGAAGATATATGAAAATGTTAACTTCATAGGAAAACACCAGTTATAAAAAGCCATCAGCAAAATACATGATTAGTCTCTTTCTGTTCCTTTCTCTGGGTTCTCTATTTGTTTTGCATATATGAA
Source organism: Pseudonaja textilis (assembly GCF_900518735.1). The sequence continues at coordinate 4,230,023 of NW_020769319.1, read as the reverse complement.
ACAACTATCTGTTGCAAGAGGGAATTTTTCTCCGACACACATCAGATTAAGTTCTTAGATCTGAGAATCTTAGCAACAGAACAAATATTCAATAACAGCAGCAAAAACAAAAAATCAGTGCAATTTTATGTATTCAAATACAGCATTTGCCAAACTACAATAGATTAATAAAGCCAAATATAATATACAAACTTGCATAAACCTATAAAATGTGTTACAAACCTGGTACAAATCTATTTCTGTACTCTGCAATATGGTAGATTCATATATCATTATGATTTCATATAACCTTTAAACAGTATTATAAATCTTTTTTTAATACTGTTGGGATTTTAAAAAAAAATATAATTATGCCCATAAGGCAATACCAGATTTTCAGTGCTATTTATGGCTTCAGGGACCATTAATTGCTCATAGAATATATAGCATAAGAGACTCTCATCATCTGAGATGTAAATCATCCACAAAAGTATCTTAAAAGTTAGCAACATATCTTGTAAGCTGAATATTGTTGGTACTCATTGCATGCACCCACATAAAACACACACCTCTGCAGAAGACTCTAATGTTGGAAAAGGGGGGAAGAAAAAGGAGAACAACCAGCACCAAGATAGATGGGATTAGTTACACTGGTGGAAGACTTGAAATACCAGGTTAGGGGAAAAATGGTCATGGATAAAAATCTATTGAGATTCAACACCAACTTGATAGTACATAATCAATCAATTACACACACAATGGGTATACATTCAAATTTGTTCTACATAAATCCATAGCACGTTGAATAGTTATGAGCCAGTATACTATGGACTTTTTTTATGATGAACTTCTGCAGAGAGATGAAAACTTATGTCTGGAAGTTAAAAAAAAAAGGGGGGGGGGTCTGCCCTTATAGGATTATGTCATTATAGTATACTTTTTTATTGTCTATTCTGTTTTTAATTTCTGTTTCTACTGTACAAGTAAATAAATAATTTGTTCCACTGAATGGTCATACTTTTATTCATTTTAACATAACTGTGAGGAGATATTCTGGTCTTTCTATTCCCCTTTTTTACTTGTTGATTGTCTCTTTTGAATGGTATGTTGTTTATGTCTATGCCTAATTATGTTGTTGATGGCTAATTTGTCAGAGTGCAGTGCTTCCAGGAATTCTCTAGAGTTTTTGGACTTGACTTGGTCTAGGATGCTCACAATTTCCCAGTTGAAAATGTGGATAAGTTTGTCCATGTGTTGTGAAATTAAGCAGATTTCATCATGTCTTCTGATTGCTAGCTTATGTTCATGGATCTGCTCTGCTAGTCTTTGCCTGTTTGTTCTAGATAGTGGCTGTTACAGTCCTTATACTATATGTTGTAAATGACTCCTATTTTTTCTTCTTTTGGGAATGCTGGTCTTTTGGTTTACTTAGGATGTTTTGGAATGTTTTAATTTGTTGTATTTTATAATGATGCCATGTAGTTGTAATAGTTTGTTGGTTTCTGAGATGTTTTTGATGAATGACCATGTTACCTTTTTCACAGCTTGTGTTTATTTATTTATTTATTTTTATTTGATTTGATTTGTCAATTGTTTACAAGATAATAAGTATAAGTGTATACATAGTTATGAATACATGAAATGGGTACATATAAGAAAAATAAAAGAAAAATAAAAGAAACAATAGGACAGGGACGGTAGGCACATTGGGTGTTGGTTGTGCTATGCTGGGTTGAGTGGCCAGGAACATTGATAAAGTTGCATGGATATCTATTTTGTTGGAAGTTGTATAAATTATTAGTTTCCTTTTTCTGATATTCAAAATTGCATGGTGTGTTTGTACTCATCTAAGTTGTGTTCTTTCATAGCTTCTCTAGTGGGAGGTTGGGTTGTTATTTGGTAGTGAAGCAGTTGGTGTGGGTGATTTTTTCAAAAGATTTGTATTTCTATTTTACCATCACTGTTTCTGCCAATGAGGATCCTGGCATGTTGTAATTTTTTTCTTCCCTTTTAAATTATATTCCTTTAATGATGCTATTGATGGTTTCGTGTGTGTGTGCTTCTTTTTTATTATGACAAAGTTGTCATATATAAACTGGATCCATATTTTGGGTTGTATGCATGGGAGTGCTATTGATTCCAGGTATTGCATTATGGCCTTTGTTATGAGTCTTGAAAGCAGTGATCCCATGAGTGTTCCTTTGATTTGTTGATATATTTATCCATTAAATTGAAAATATGTGGTTAGGCAGAGTTGATAAATCCATGATTCTGAGTGTTCAATCTTGGTGTATTTGGTAAGGTCAGGTAATTTGGGTAATGAAACATCAGCAAGACTAAGGCCAGAGAGTTCCAAGGCCCCTCATTTCAACCCCGAGCTACAATTATTATTCTCTATTAGAATCTTGAATTTGATAAACATCAGGTACATTTTATGTAGAACTTTTCTGTACTATAGAATTCCCTGGGTTCAGTTCACATAATTTAACAGTAATTTGTTTCTCCTGATGCTTGTTCCTTTCTTTTACTCATATAACTAAGGATGGATTTTAAAACATTATCTATTTTGGTAATTGCTTTCATTATAAAACTATTCTTACTGTTAGTTTTTCCTAATATTGAGTGAGCCTGAAAGTAGGCCACATTAGGAAACACACATCACAAGGATACTGGAACTCTCTTTTATTGTTATAGATATAATAACAGAATTGTGAAAACTTTCCAGGGTTTCTTTCTGTCCATTCTCATACTATACAGAATCAAGGCATTATTATTTTTAGTATCTTTCTCAAAACTAAGTTTTATTTGCTTTCATTTTTACTCTCAGTTCTGTTAATGCATCTTCATTCCTTCATCAATATTGTCTCAGCATTCTTCTATATATTTATTCAGTTGAAATCTGATTTCATATAATTGCTTGTAATCTAAAAATGCCAGTAAAACTTTCCCCAAAATTATTCCATCGTTATAAAACAGTTCAGAGACATTTGGAATCAAAAGAAGAATAAAAAAAGAATAAAAATTATTATGTTCAGGCCCTGACTTCATCTAAGTAATTGCAAAAATAATATCCATGGTCAAACCAAAAAGTTCCAAACCAAGGGCTGGATAGCAAAACAGAGCTGTTGGTTCTTGCTGGGACTGGTCTTCCTAGGTTTGGGAATGATAGATTATCTTCTTAAATAAATAGCTAGACAATTGCTATGATGGAACAAATGTTAGCAATATATTATTCTGCAAGCCACTCTTAGGCCCTATAAACTTCTTTCTTAAACAGATGGTGCCTCTTGTATAGGAGTCTGTATTTAAAAATACAGGTTCTAATCAGCCTCTCAATGAAATCACTGCTTCACCATCATCCATCTTTTCCTCTTCAGACAATGAATCTTTCAGAAGCTCTACCTGTCTTCAGGTATCAGAACAGCTGTCTTCATGTATCCGAAGATCTGTCATGTAGAAGATAAGGTAGAATTGTGCTGCCAGAAGACAGTACAAGAAGCAATGGACTTTATTGCAAAGAAATAGATTTCAGTTGGATATCATGAAAAAAATCTTAACAGGAAGATCTGTTCACAATGAAAGGTTCCATGTGAGGTGGCAAATACTTGTTCACTGGAGTTATTTAAGCAGAAATGTTATAGCTATTATCAGGAATCTTGCAGTAGCAGATTCTTCACTGAACTAAGGATTAGGTTAGATATTCTCCAAATTCCTTCCCAATCCTTATTCCATTATTGCATCTTTTGAACTCGAAGACAATATAGAATAGGTCACAGTCTTCTCTGTGACATTTCTTTAATTGCTGAAAGAATGCCAGCCCTTTTTCCAAAACTAAAACTTATTATCTTTCTTGACCCTATTCCAATTTTTCTAAAACTTTCATAAAATATGGTGTCCAATTACATATACCCAGGATTGAAAACAATAAGTCTATAGATCATTTCAGGCACTATGTCATGTGGAATACTAGTCTATTTTTGCTTAGGTTATTTGACCTTCCTAGCCCTCTGCTAACAATGTTTTAATGATGTCTGCAGCAGGAGAATCTTTTGTTTGTTTCTTATTGTAACTTTAAGTCGCTTCTGAACATACAATAATGTTCAGAAGTGGCTCAAGTAGACACTTCCTTGATTCATTGGAGTATAAAGTTGTGGGGTGATACAGCATAATCAGATTTACAAGATTTTGTTATTATAACCAATAATACTGTACTTCCTATAGAGTTGCTTTTCTAGTCTAGCCTGCGTAATGGGGATTGACATCTTCTATGCTCTTAGTTATGATCACTGATATCATCTGCAAATCTAATACTTATTCAGTTCATTATGTCACCTATTCTTAAAAAAGAATGAGGCTCAGAGCCAAATCTAGCTATCCAAATTGATACTTTTTAATGATTAACCCAGTTTAATGAAGAACCACTGATGAACTTGCTTTGATTACTATTGTGAAGTTGTTTGTGGATTTATCTAATATTCATTTGTTTTTAGAGCCTCCTATATTGTATTGTTTTATCCAAGAGTGGGATTCAATTTTTTTAACAACCAATTCTGTGGGTGTGGTTTAGTTGGTGGATGTGGCTTGGTGGTCATGTGACTGGGTGGGCATGGCCAACTCACCATAACTCATGTCAAGGGGCACTTCTCCTCACCTGGCCTCTCATGACAGTGGGGATGCTGCAATGGTCATAAGTGTGAAAAATGGTCATAAGTCACTTTTTTCAGTGCCATTGCAACTTTGAATGGTCACTGAATGAATTGTTGTAACTCAAGGATTACCTGTACAAAAATACAAAAAGCTTCTTTGCTTGCAAAAAGCTGCCCTAAATACCAATCATTAGATTAAAAAATACCTGCAAGCCAGAGTTACAAATCAGGCAAGGTGCCAGAGCACCTTGAGGAATGAAAATAGTTAAAAAGCAGAGATAACTATCAAGCAGCCAACTCTTGCTCATAAAGTGAAACCTAGAGGTCATTTAAGCTCTCCAGAAAGAGCACACCCAGGAAAAGCAATCCTTAGAACCATTTGCACCACTTAAAGATACCAGCTGATCTCACTCACCTCATAAGATATCCTAAGGAAATCATCCAGATTTAAGGAAAGGTCACATGCCCCACAGAAAGGCAGTAAAAAAAAATCTGTGCCAAGCTTGCATCCTGCTTCTTGGAAGTACACCCCAAAAGGAAATTGCCAGATACCACTAAAGCAATGAAGGAAGACCCCCTCCCCAGATAGAAAAAGAAACCATGAGGCAGGAAAAAATTCAAATACAATACAAATAATTAAATCACAAGAGTAGCTATTGCTTGTTGAAGCTGAATAGGGGAAATTATCCCATCAATAAACACAGGATTAAATGTCACCAAGCACAGAATTAACCTTTACCAAAAACTAGTTTTAGACCAAAACTCAGAAAGGGTATCTAAATTCACATTTGAATGTCAATCTTTCTAGCTAGCCAAGAAGCCAAACTCATCTTGGTTTCCTGTCATTAAAGCTTCTTTCTGTTGATGATGTAATTTTTTAATCGTTTACCCTTTTTCCTTTTTGTTTTTCTTCCCTTTCCTAAAGTGTGTGTGTGTTGTTTGTATATTTAAAATATCAGTTATATTTTAACTGAAAAAATTAATAAAGTTTATTTTTTTAAAAAAGCTTCTTTCTGACAGCTCTGCTTCATTATTAAATAATTTCTTTAAAGTGCTGATTGTCCAGGGAAGTATTTCCTCCCAATAGCAGTGTAAAAATCTTAAAACAACCCTTCCCCTTTAAGAAAGCCGAGCATCAGAAGCTCCAGAGACAGGAAGTCTAGGCATACTGACAAGAATATAATAAGGGTGGAAAAAAACAAAAGGAGATTGCTTCTAACTACCAGTTCTCTGAACTGTTTAGAAAGTTAACAAGGGGTTCTATAGAACTGGTCAGAACGGTAGAATCCCACCCTTGGTTTTATCTCCAAGTCACTATCTGCTACAGATTTTAGTAAATATCAGTCTTGACTCATTAAACAGCTCTGTATATGTCCAATTGGGCATGCCAGTTGCAAATTTTTGAATACTAAATATGAATGAATTTTTAGCTTCCTCAAGTTCTTATTGTCCCAATTCAGGTTCCTATCACTGACACTTTGTGATTTAAAAAAATACACAGATAAAATCTATTTATGTATTTACTTATTTAATTTTTATGCCAGCCATCTCCCCTATAAGGTGTATATATTTTCATATGCATTTCTCCATAATTTGTCATTATTTGTGCAGTATAGTGCATTTTTATAGTATAAGCATTTTTAAATGTGTATTGCATTATATCATTTATAAAAAATGTGTGTATCAGTGGTGGGATTCCATTTTTTTTACTACTGGTTCTGTGGACATGCTTGGTGGGTGTGGGAGGGGAAGGATACTATAAAATCTCCAGTCAGAGGTGGTATTTGCCAGTTCTCTGAACTACTCACAATTTCCACTACCGGTTCTTCAGAACTGGTCTGAATCTGCTGAATACCACCTCTGGTGAGTATAATATATAATATAAAGTATAATGTAAAGGCATTCTACTTATACAAAAATTCAGCAAGTTTGAATTTAGTGAGTTCATATCAAAATATGAATATGTTTTTTCCTCTTTCTAGTTAGTAGACACATGTGATCTATATCACAGTGGCAAGCTAATTACTAGTTATGCTTGGAATGAATGAGTCTGATAACATATTTATCAAATGCAGTGTCTAAAGTTGAAGGGAGCTTGTAAATTTGCTATCCTACCCAAGGCGCTTCACAAACATTCAAATTATTATGTCTTATTCAATTTTGCCCTTTTTCTTTACAAATTGATATGTATCCTTATACTATGTTATAATCTTTTGAAATATTTATAACAAATAATTTTCAGGTCTATGACTAAAAATTCCAAAACAGATTCATCCAGCTATATTTATTTTTGATAAAAGTTCCATCTGTGATTCATATAAAAATAGAAAATTCTAATACAAATGAAGCTGATTATTTCTCTCTTTTATATGTCAGGTCATCACTACTTACACTCCAGATAAGCTTGTTTATTCCCATTATAGGTTATTCTTTTCATTATTCCTAGTGCACAGAGGGCATTCAGTAGAAGGAAGAAATAGCTTAAATTTTAATGAGCTGGTAAGATGGGTTAGCCCTCTGGCAAAAATATGTGAAGAAATATGCACATTCTTCCCAGAATCAATAATGCTGGGAAGCTTGTTCACACAGAAAAAAGAAAGGAAAAGTGAGAAAGTGGGAGTCAACGGACCACTTAATTTAAATGGCCAAATGATGTATAGTGATTTACTAGTATATATTTTTCAGGAAACTAACTACTTCTGAAACGGCCACTCCTACCATTAGAGAAAGTGCAGTACAGTTGTTGCCTCAGGCAGTCGAATTAATAAAACTGTATGTGTCTGACTTCTTCTGAGCTGTCATGGCGTCTTGCTGTATTCAGATGCAGTAAATTTTGAAGTGTGGTGGCAGTGGTAAAATGAGATTCAATTACTATTGGCTAAGTTTTGCACATAGATGTAAGCAAAAGGCAAGGTTCTTTGTTCTCCTTTGTTTCAAGCAGTAAAACCTTGTTCGTCTGGTACATTTCTACCTATACCTAAAATTGTTCTCAGAGAACTTTTTCTGTATTTCTTCTCAACCTAAGATATAGTGACAGGCTCTTCAAGTTTATTTACTCCCACCTCAGAATTGCCTTCCCATAAAATATTCCAGGCACAAACTTTCTGGTGCTAGGCTTGTTATTTTGTCTTCCTATATATATTTAAATATTTTGATATAGTAATAGTTTAAATTTACAAAACTTTTTAGAGTTTTAATTTTAAAATCTGTTTGAGATCCACTTTGGTGTAGTAGTTAAGGCACCAGGCTAGAAGCCAGGAGACTGTGAGTTATAGTTTAGACATGAAAACAGCTGGGTGACTTTAGCCTGTCACTAAGTCACATGGTTGTTGCTGTGGAGAAAGTAGAAAGAGAACTGAATATTGTGAGCATTTGTCACTTTGGGTTATTTATAAAAATAATAAAGACATGACATGAATACATTTTATATGTAATTTGAGCATTTATCCAGTATTTTTTAATTATTATTTTAGATTCAATATGTTAATAATATGTTTTTAAAGGATTGGCAGTTTCTGTAGAAGAGGTTCAGTTTCTAGTGACATAGGATAAAAATGCAATCAGTCAAAATAATTTTGAAGGGCAGGAGACAAATACTCAAAGTAAATAGAACAAAACCCCAACTCATAGTATAATCAGTTTGCCTTCCCAGTTTCTCCTCTGTCTCCAGGAAAACTGAATATGTTTGATTTGAATACTTACATGATTTACAAATCAGTCCTATGGTCTTGATTGGATATGTTTCCAACTAAGTATGAATTCAATTGCAGCTTTGTTCAACTTCTTATATGCATTCTGTATTATCTATTTCTAATTTGCTAAGATTCTAAACTTGTTAGGTTTTTTTTTCACCTCTATGAATGAACTAACAGCCATGAACTATAAGACCATACATAGTCTATCATTTACTCTGACTTTTTCAGTCCAAAGCAGTTTTCTTCAGCCTACCTTTCTCTCATAAATCCTAATCCAAAATATTTGGGATACTAAATCAGGAAAGAATAATCTAAAATGCAAATGATATCCTGCATATTTAAAACAGTATGTAAATTCACACACATGTTTTTCACATGTTTTATTTTTACACTGACAGCAAGGCCCAAATAATCAATTTGAATGAGCACTTGATAGATTTATCTAGTAAAAGTAATAATTTGTGTTTGGAGCTCTGTTTTTTTTATAATAAAACAAATAAATAAATAAATAAAAATTGATTTAATAATCAGTAAACTAAACTAACTATAAAATGTATCACTTTGTTTCATATTTGGAAAACATAGTTTTGTCTTAGATTTGACATAAATGATGCATAAAAATTAGAAATGTCACATAGGAAAGCCCTACCAAAGAAATGGAAGTTCCAGGGGATGGAAAGATGCTGCTATTGACATGTGTCTACTCTACAAGAACTGCAACCTAAAGCAGCCCATATACATATAAATGACCCATGCCATAATATAGTATAGTAAACATGCCATAGTATAATAAACATTTTATTTCTATCATGAAAACATTTATTTATTGATTTAAGAGTTTGTTAGTTGTTTATACAATTTTAGGCCACATGCCTCCACAATTCTGTGCAACTTACCCTTAAAAATAAAATCATCCCAAGCCTACTCATTGATCTTACATAGTATTTTAGCAAGTACAGTTCAGCTTCCTAGGTTGCTGCAGAAAGAAAAAAACTTAACTTCCTGTTTATCGTTTCACAAAAGGCTTTCATTCAGCATTGATATTTGTAATGGGAGCCTTCATCTTTATGGGAGGTCTTTTTTATTTTCTGACAGAGGGTGGTAGCAATTGTTCTGTCAGAGAACCATGCTGAGTTCTCCAGCTTTCACCAATAAAAGTTAGCCACATTAGGAGATCATTTTGTTTTTCTATCACTGAATTCATGCTGGTATCCCGAATTTGATACTTATGACCATCTATGTGGATACTTTCAGGAACATCCAAGTATTTCCAAGAATACTTCTCCTCTCTATGTGGGACCCATAAATATTCTTTGGGAGAAAAAAATGGAGTAATTATGAACTCTTTATTCATGGGTAGACAAGCCTCTCTCCATTACCAAGGACAAAGTCAATTGTGTGACTAGGATGGTAGATGATTGTACCAAATGGTCTGCTGATAAAGTTCCTTGTGGTTGACTGCACCCAATATAGCAGCTATTTTTGGAAACAATCAATTATATGCTACCAAATTCTAGATATGCCCACTGCCCCACAAAATGGGGGGGGGGGCTGGGGAATGACTTAATGGGTTCTCCAATGAATTCCCAAGCCAGTCTTCCAAATACATTACTCTCTAGCAGCATTTTTAGATTACAGATAATAAAATTAAAGTGAAAGCTTAGTTATTTAATTTCACCAACTGACTTGCTTAGTATTTATTTATTTAGTAGCCTGTTCGACATTTCTCCAGAAACTATACCAAACTACCAGTCAGCAAAACTCAATAGGTATTAGCAGTGCTATAAAGTGCTTGTTTGATTCTAATTAATTTTGTTTTTGTTTTTTTCATTTCTGCTTACCTAGGATTTTCATAGGCCAGTACATGTCACACATCCAATGTAAATCCGACAGGAAATATAACTAGATGAATTAATTCTTCTCTATTATAAGCTACATTAAAAGAATCTCCTCATTTGTAACTTCCCAATCAATTAGGGCAAGCCCTTCCTAAGTTTCTTTCTCTGACAGTAAGCCATTGTGAGGTCTCTTGTTCCTAGGCAGAATTTCTTCCCTTCCTCCCATAAGGTCAATCTTGAATATACCATTACAGTGCAAAAGATTTGTTTATATTCCATCCATTGCATGCAAAAACTTGTGGTTAAGAAGTCAATGATATACAGAATTTCTTATTTTGATTGACAAGAGTTTCAATGAAAGTCTTATAATTAGTTCCCTAGTATCTTGTCATGGCTGGTCTCCCTCATATACACAAACAGGTATTGTTAACTATGCTCAGTTTTGTGAATAATAATCTAAGAGAGGATTACACACCTTTTTCATCAGTTGGATTTATTGTGCAAAAATATAAAACATAACATTTTTTATAATAAAGCAATTAAAGCCATACCATCTTCATGTTTTAGCTTAATTTCTATTTCATAGCATAATATTTTAAAGCAGGCAGAAATAAATGTTTGACAATGACATAAAAATAGATTTTTATGTAATTTATTTATTTTTTAATTCTGGGATAAAGAAACAAGAATCTTGAATGTCCTACTTAAATAAGCCTAATGAAAAGTTATGCTATTTCTAGCAAAGAAAAGGATAAAAAAGAGCTGCTGTTATTTAAAACAACAAAAATAATAATGGCATTCAAAAAGGATAAAAGTTATATACATTACAAAGAAATTCTTGGCCCTGAGAAAGGTCAAGCAATAGATTAAGAGTACTTATCATGGACATATAAAATACCAATCTATTAAAACAAAAGTGCTAATAAAAATATTCATTTAAAACAAAATAAAAGTAAAGTGATGTTGATGAGAGTTCATGGGGGATTTAGGATCATTAATAGCATTGCAAACCAAGCAAAGAAATGAATGAGCTCCGTGTATGCAGTAGTGTAGTCCATATTACCTTATTTATGATTTCTTCATTTACTTAATTACAGAAACCAACCCTCTCTTTATTATTTTCTGTCAGAAAATAATCACCTGTTTCAGGAGTAGTCATCCCCAAAATATTGAATTAAAACAACATCAATTCCTCACAGCTGGCCATTTTAGCTGAGATTTCTGACACCTGGATTCCAGAACATGTGGACATAAAACAAACTACTTGCTTTATTAAAAATAATCTCAAGAACTCTTAGGGAAGAGCTTTCCTGACTCTATTCCTCCCAACCAAATTATCTATATTTCACTGTCTCTTGTTCCTCTGGAATGCACCCCCTTCCTCTTGGGAATCCAGGCTACATTCCACCATATGAAAATTATGCAAAGAATTAAGTTGCAAATAAATCTATCTTCAAACTTTGTTTCATATCTGGTCATGGGCAGCAATTTTTTAGAAGCTCCAATGCTAGAGACAAGAATAAATAGCTCTCTTGATAACATATTAGAATTAGAATTAGAATTCTTTTATTGGTCAAGTGTGATTGGACACACAAGGAATTTGTCTTGGTGCAAATGCTCTCAGTATACATAAAAGAAAAGATACATTCGTCAAGAGTTAAGAATCATAAGGTACAACACTTAATAGTAGTCATAGGGTACAATAAGCAATCAAACCATACTAGGAAACAGTCAATATATATAATCCATAAGAATACAAGTTACAGTCATACAGTTACAAGTGGGAGGGGACTGTTGATGAGAAGAGTAATAGTAATAGTAATGCAGACTTTGTAAATAGTTAAACAGTGTTGAGGGAATTATTTGTTTAGCAGAGTGATGCCATTCAGGAAAAAACTGTTCTTGTGTCTAGTTGTTCTGGTGTGCAGTGCTCTATAGCATCGTTCTGAGGGAAGGAGCTGAAACAGTTTATGTCCGGGATGTGAGGGGTCTGTAAATATTTCCATAGCCCCCTTTTTCACTCATGCAGTATAGAGGTCCTCAATTGAAGGCAGGTTGGTAGTAATTGTTTTTTCTGCAGTCCTAATTATCCTCTCAAGCCTGTGTCTGTCCTGTTGGATTGCAGAACCAAACCAGACAGTTATAGAGGTGCAGATAATAGACACAATAATTCCTTTGTAGAACTGTATCAACAGCTCCTTGGGCAGTTTGAGCTTTCTAGAGTTGGTGCAGAAAAGAACATTCTTTACTGTGTGTTTTTTGGTGACATTTTTGATGCTAGGTGTCCAATTTAGGTCATGTGATATAATAGAACCTAGAAATTTGAAGGACTCTACTGTTGATACTGTGTTGTTTAGCATTGTAAGAGGTGGTAGTATGGGAGGGTTTCTTCTAAAATCTACCACCATTTCTATGGTTTTGAGTGTGTTCAGTCCAGATTGTTTCAGTTACACCACAAAGCAAATTGTACAACCTATCTTATGCAGATTCGTCATTGTCTCGAATGAAACAAATCACTTTTGTGTCATCTGCAAACTTCAGTGTTTTAACAGATGGATCATTTGAGATGCAGTCATTGGTGTATAGGGAAAAGAAAAGTGGAGAAAGCACATAGCCTTGGGGGGGTGGGGGCTGTGCTAATTGTACAGGTATCAGATGTGATTCTGCCAATCTTCACCTGTTGTTCCTGACTGTTAGGAAGCTTGTGATCCATTTACAAGTGTGTTCAGGTAATGCTAGCTGGTTTAATTTAGTTAGAAGAATGTCTGGAATGATGGTATTGAATGCAGAACTGAAGTCTACAAAGAGGACCCTTGCCTAAGTATTTGGAGATTCAAGGTGTTGTAGGATGTAGTGCAGAGCCATATTAACAGCACCATCCATTGATCTATTTGCTTGGTATGCAAACTGCATGGGATCTAACAGTGGATCATGATGGTTTTCAGGTGGGACAGCATGAGCAACTATCAAGGTTGACTCAGACTTCCAACCTTCTGAGGTTGGTAAAATGAGGACCCAGATTGTTGAGGGCAGTATGATGATTCTGTAAAACTGCTTGGAGAGGGCTGTAAAGTATTATGAAGTGGTATATAGGTCTAAGTGGTATTGCTCTATGCAGTACCAGGATCTGTTTGTGCTAGTGGATTTATGCTAGTGCTGTTTTTTTCTTATCTAGTCATTAGTCAATTTCTGTCCTGGTTTACATAACTTATTTAATCTTGTGAATCTGAGTTCATTACGACATACTCTTCCGAAATCAAACATCAAAATAAATGAACACAAATTTTAGAAATATGAACAACTCCAATAATGTTAGAGTTTTACTGTGACTATACATGGTCGTAATGGCTGATAGCCTTAATAAGTTTATACTACCTGAATTTGCATAATTGTTCTTTAAAACTGCCTAGTTTTTCACTATATCTTATAGTATATTGAACATTAAAGCTTATGAATACCCCCAATAGATAATATCAAGAGAGGACAAGCAGTATTTCATGTGTAGCTATAACTAGATAGTCTAAATTGTCTAATGTCATACTGTACAGAAACCTCCAAAAAAAAAAGGAAAGAGAGTTATTTGCCATTTTTGTTAGTTGATCCTGCTGATTATCTTTGCAGTTGGCACAGTTGAAAGGTGAGAGCACATGTGGGAAATTATGTTGCTCTAGGATCAAGTCAGAGAAAAGATACAATTAAAAAGACAAGCATGTGGCAGCCAGAATAATTCAGAGTGTGGAAAATTAAATGCCTGTTAACAGTTCCCTGACAGGCATTAACAATAAGCATGAATTAAATAATTACAGATTTGCTATTAAAGTTATTCACAGAAAATGTATTATGACATCCCTAAAGTAATCTATGTTTAGACAGATTTTCTTCTTTCCACTTAATATTTGTGATTCACTTTGTCATAAACACATTTCTGACTATGATTTTTGTTTGTCACTTTAAGTTCAGTAAGAGTGTTTTTTGAAAGGTATGCTTAGAATTTCACTCTTAGAGATATTTGTTCATGTTTGTAATTTATTCACATAGAGATGTTTTCCCCAATTCACCAAATAATCGAGTTAACACTCCATATTAAACACAGAATGGAGGCAATAATTGAGTAAGCAGTGCTGTTAAATAATTAAATTGCCATAAAATATCCCTAAGTATCTCTTGCACTGAAATTAAGATTTATGTTAATATATTTTAATCACTTGAAGGTTAATTTTAAACTTATTGTCAGTGATAAATATTTCTTACTTGTAAACATTAAATAGCAAAAGACCCATAGCTTTCTGTAACCTGCTTTAATAAAAAAGATCATTGTAGTGTCTCCAACATGCTTTAAGTGATTTTTTTTTCTAACACAGACTTTTTGAATATGTAAAGCACTCATAATTTTATCATTTCTTCTCACAATGTATGCTAGACTGAACTCTAGCATGAACGTGAAAAAACAGTATGTTAATGCCATGGCTGCATGCAGTGGTATTGCTCCCTATTCCTATGATTTCTCCATCTTTAATTAGAAAGGCAATAGAAGTTTTATTACCCACTTCCGCAAAATGCTGACAAAATGATGCTTATTCATTTTGCATAGGTATTCCTACTGGATGGAAAATACCTTGAAAAAGAAGTTCTCTTAATGCTGATTCAAAATATGGTAATAATTAACAGATCAAAGACAATTTTCAGAAAATGAATGTACCATGTCATAAAGGCCAGAAGTGTTCATTGATCATTATTAAGTTACAAGTTCTTCTTTGGCCAGGAAATTCTGACATCACATTTGTCATTTGTTCTAATTTTAGAATTTTAATTAGTAAATCACCAGACTCATTAAATCAGCCTCAGCAAAAATATTATTTTCAGAAATAATAGCTAGGTTAAAATAATCAACACTGCCTATTTTTAAACTGCTAAGGAGAAAACATTATGCTAAACAAAGAGGACAAGGAGAAAAAGCAGAAAAACAAGATTTGGCAGCTTTTTATATTCTTAGAGCTGTCATTTGAATTTCATTCCTTTGAATATATTCCTTTCACCAAATACATATTTTAAGACAACCTTTTCACTTTCTAATTCATATTAAAAGTGGTTTCTCACTGACTTTGAAAAACTGCATATTATGATATGCTTATTATTACACTTTTTCTTTTTTAACATTGAACATTGCTGATTAGATATTTGTATCTTTACAGAGATTCTAGGCAGCAGGGATAGTTAGATTTTTAAAATAAAACAGACAACATCAAGACTTTTAGGTAAAGCATTCAAAATGTAGTAATATTCACATTTGTGATCCGTGAACTAAGTCACATTAAGAAATTTATAGGAAGCCACTCTGGCAAACCAGTGAAGCAAATCTTGGACAGATGGTTTCTTATGAATGTGAAGCATTTAATTCACTTCTCATATCTCTAAAAGAGATTTTCTAGCAGTCATGATGGATTAAAATAGCTCTAGTACTATACTGTTCTGAAACTGGATAATTATCTTAAATATCTGCTAGAATTCTCACCACATTCTTTTCAATGTTTAAAAGAATTCTTACTTTCAACCTACAAGGTTAAAGCATTGCAATAAAATATGGTGGCAATGAAAATATGCCCCAATTATGTCTCTGTGATAGTAAAATAATGAAATGGCCAAAAGTTGCTCCTATGATTGTGTCAGTGTTGTTGCCTATTATAATTGCTTCAAGTCAAAAGGATTGAATATAAAAGGTGCTCATATCATGCAGAGAATCTAAATAATTTACATTAGTGTCTTTAACACATTTCAGGCCCTGTTGTCAGTACTTGATGGAACACTTCAGACATAATAAGCCTTGGCTTTATTATATACCCTAATTGTATACTTGACAATTAGTGCACCAGAAGCTCAAGACATGTTCTAAGAAGGTCAGAATTTTGACATGGAAAGTGCCTCGTTGAAAAGGTCAGCTGATTATTTTTGAATTTAATGATATGTATTGCTAAGAGTAGAATGTACCTAGCTACCAGTGTCTAATTAAAACTAATAGCAGCTTTGCAAGACCAGATCATTTGTAAATATAGAGCTACTTTTATCCTTAGGAAACCCTTTGACTTGCAGAAAAAGAAAACAAAGATGATGGAGAGAAAAAGTGAACAGTTGTCTTGATGAGAAAGCATCAGCCAAGAACTTAACATCTCATCACTAGGAAGCACAATAGATGACAAAATGAGTTTGGATGAAAAATATCAATTTCTGTAATAAGACAGGGGTATTTTAATTGCTATAACCACTCAGTGATTAGACTAAATGCACCACATCTTTCATCTGGCTCCATAAAACATAATTTGGAAATGACTGTTTGAACCTTTCTTTCAGCAGTCCCCCTGAGTGATTTTAAAAAATACATAATTCTGGTACTTTAAAATTAGGCACAGATCAGTGAATCCAAAACATATTCATTTTTCAGTTACTGTGTGTGTGATCTAGTCAGTAAGTCAAGAAAGGATTTTTCCAATTATACAGTTATACTTGAAATAAAACCCAGCTGTGCTAGTTTGGCTTCATAAACTTGTTTTCCTCCTTCCAAAACTCTTCATAGAAAAAGGGCAAACAATGCTATCAGACAAATAGACTCTTTCTTTTCTTTTACTGGTATGAAATATTGATTTATTTACTGCTCACATTTCCTTTTGGGTTTGTTTTTTTGCTGGTCTTTTAAAAATTAATACTAGAATCAACAGTACAGTGGGACCAGACTTCTGGTTATAAGTCATTATAATTGCAACTAGAGGCATCCACATGAATAGATCCAATTTTACATTTTTTATGATGGCCATTAAGCAAATCTCTGCGATCATTAAATAAGTGCTGCAGTTGTAGTGTAAACCCGTTCTGCCAAATGGACTTTTTTTTTTGTCTCCCTGTTATGGCCATATGACCATGGGGTAATCTGTCGTAAAGGTGATCTGCTTGCCCAATGCCTGAAATGCAGTCACATTACCACATGGAGGGGGGGGGAATGACATTTTATAATGGCAGAAGTGCTTTACAAGCCATAAAGTACCCCATCATAATTCTAAATGGTCGTTAAGCAGCACAGCAATTCATAAGTTGAGGACCACTTATAATACATAAGGATTTGGAACCACAGTCATCCACAAGGCTGCCATATCTGGTGAGCTTCACAAGGCCAAATGATCACTTGATGACTGTAAAATGAGGTAGAAAATGCCTCTTATAGTTGCCTACATTTTGACAGATATGGCATCCCTACTAAGTTAGGCTTTCAGATCAAACTCTTTAAAGTTTTTTTCCTATGCATAGCTGAACAGTCTTCTCTCCATTTCTCTTTTTAGTATTTTATCATCTTTATTTTTTACTTTTCATTCCTATTTTACATATTCTAAGTTGTATCTATTGGAGAATATTTACTTAATGTTGTGTAATACGATGGAGTATTTTTTCCCCTTTCTTTCTTTCTTTCTTTCTTTCTTTCTTTCTTTCTTTCTTTCTTTCTTTCTTTCTTTCTTTCTTTCTTTGTTATCTCTGTTTTGTACTAGTTTATATAAGTTTTATCTTTTCTTTAAAAGTTTGAATAAAATTTATTTTTTAAAATGCAATAAGAGAGCCAAAGCCTTATAGATATTCAAAAGGTAGCCTATTAAATACTATTTTTCCTTTTTTCAAAAATAAGAACTGATGTGTTATTGTTGTTTCTTCCTTCTGAAGAAAACTTCAAAGTGTGTGTATGTTTAGGTGTGTGTATAATTGCCCTAAATGGAGTAGAAAGAGAAAGATGAAAAGACGGTAAAGAAAGTAAGCAAGGAAACGCTGTCCTTTTGATGAGAAAAATGCATTATATATTAACAGTATATTGGTAAGAATGGTTTTATGAACTTAAAAGTTATAATTTTGAAAAATACATAATACCCAGTTATGACATCAGAGCTAAATAGGAACAAAGATTCTACATATGCCATCTTTCAAACTTACCCACGGTTATAGTACAGAAAACCTATAATGTTCTGCCTTAAGCTTCAAATCCTTCTTTGGCTGATTCAACCTTCGAACAAGATGGAGATGATTATATCCAAGATATGGTTCCTCTTTCCATATTTGTTTACAACAAAATCAAAAGATGTATATAATTTTTATCTTTTTTCTTCTGAATCTTTCCGCACAAAGTGAAATGTTCCTTTAGGTAGAACACTGGAAATAGAATTATGCTAATTGATACAGTCTAATATTCTGTATAAACTGACTTTATTTTTTGGGAAGCACCCATTGGTTTGATAATAAAATAATTTTTCATTTTTCTTTAAGTAAAATTTTACTAGAAATTTAAATAAAGAATAAACACTAATAAGAACTTATATAGAAAGAAGGGGAGTGGGGAAGAAAGAAAAGAAATTGAAAAGAAAAAAAGCATTCTAAAAAAGCATTTTCCAATTTTGTTTTACAGCAGTTTTACATATAATTATAAATTTACTTTATGGTTATTTACATTTTGTCTATAATCTATTATTTTTATCTTTTTCATAAGCATATAGCATTTCTTTTATTTCCTGTTTTCCACAAAAAGTCAATAAGGAGTTTCCAATCATCTTAGGTAATGTCCCATTTCTAATTCAGTCATTGTGCCCTTTTTCTAATTCAAGTTCCATCATGCTCACTATCCATTCCTCCATTATGAATACACTTTTCATCTTAACATTTAATGTGCCAAATAAAAGAGAGAAAGAGACAGAGAGAAACAGAGAGATGGGTTGGATAAGTCAAGTTGAGTTGACAGAATTCTGAAATAATTATGGATCTTAACTCCTAATTTTTCTATTTTGCTATAGTGCCTGGCATCACCACCTTCTTCAGAGAATACTAAATTTTTCTCTTTATCCATGTATTATTTTTTTATGCTTGTATATTGAATCAAAATATTGCATCTGCCAGAAGATGTCAAGTATTAGCATAGCTTGAAAAACAAGCCTTCACTTCAAACAAGAAAGAAAAAAGATTTTCCACATTCCTGTGACAACACATATTGCTTAGATATTTATTCAACTAAATGTATTTTTTACTTCTGACTTAGTTCCTTCATTATTATTTTTTTAATTACAAACAAATATTCCAATTATTGTTCACTTTTTACTTGGCACATAAAGTAAATGATTAAGATTAAAGATTCAATAAAAAGTGACTTAAGTGAATCATTTAATATACTGAATGTTGAATAAGATAGAGTAAACAAAGCCAAGAAAAGGAAAATAAATTGTAACTTTTTAAATTAATCTAAAGATGCATCCTGCTAAAATGCACTGTTTTTATCATAAGCAATTGTGATATTCTGTAAACATCCTACAGTGAGTAAACCAAAAGATTAGCAGCCCCAGAAGAAAAAACAGGATGACAGCCATGATGTAGGACAAATTAGGCAGAAGACTAGCAGAACACGACCAGCAATCAGAAGATATGATGAAAACTCCTTAATTTCACAACACATGAACACATGTTACAATATTTTCAACTGGGAAACTATGAGCATCCTACACCAAAATCACAAGAGAATTCCTGAAAGCCTGGCACTCAGACAATTAGCCATCAAAAGGCAGATAGAGATAAAAAACATCTACATTCTATTCAAAAGAGACAGTCAAAAAGCCAAAAAGGAAACAAAAAGACCAAAATGCTTTGCCAGCAATCAAAACCAGAGGTGGTATTCAGCAGGTTCTAACCAGTTCTGGAGAACCGGTAGAGGAAATTTTGAGTAGTTCGGAGAACCGGCAAACACCACCTCTGACAGGACATTTTACAGTATCCTTCCCCTGCTATGTCCAGCAAGCCACACTGACAGAACCAATAGTAAAAGAAAATTGAATCCCACTACTGATCAACACCCACATAAACAGAAATTAACACCAAGATTAATACAAGAAATAAACAATAATCCAATCAAGGAACTATGAAACAAGCTAACAATAAAAAACAGTCTAATGAAGGAACCACTAAAAACACTCTCACTGACAGGGCGAGCCACGAAAGGGGAAAAAAACCCAGTCCCTTCTAGCATTGAAATCTTCAGAGCAAGTTCAGTAAGAAATGCCCACTCTACATCAAAATGGGTTATTGCTTCAATTCTTGTTGTTCTGAACCCTTCATCAGCAGTTTGAGTAACCAAAAGATGCTTCTATGCATGTTGTTCATTCCAAGCTTACTGCCAATTCTTCCAATCAGTTACTGAAACTACTAGCAAGGTTTTGGGAGGACAAAATATTCTCTTCTGCAAAGAGAATCATATCACCTCACTGTTGCAAAACATCTACTCAAGGCAGAGCACAGACAGTCAACTGCTAGATAATAGGATCCCTCAAACCTTTCATTCCAAGAATTCCTTGCTTTATAAGCTTGTTGTTTTCAAAACAAAGGTACAATAATATTCTTCTAAGCATGAACCATATATAAAGTTTTGTTTTGATTAAACAGTATTGCATATCCTGGCTGAGAGTCCAATGCTAATATCTGCTTCTCCTTCTCTTTAATAAAATTGCATGCAGTACGATGAAAAAATGGCATGTTCTTCCTTCTGGGAAGTCTTGATATGCTAGTAAGGAATGCAACCATGGTGATGAAGAAAAAAAAGAGACAGTCAAATGAATTGCAATCTTGCCTGATACCTGACTTTCCAATAGTCCTGCTCTCCATCAAATCTTCCCAAAGTCTATAGATAAATTTTAAGATTCCATCATAACCTAAAACAAACCACTTTTTGAATGACCTTGCTAAGCACTTTCCATATAAAACATTAATATATTACGGTTAGGTGTTTTGTGCTTTATGGGTATAGAAGTAATGCTAAAATGCTGCTGGTTCTCAGTCATGTGCAAATCCAATCTCGCAGCCCATAGGGTGCATAGATCTGGTCCACAGGGCCACCCTGGAAACAGGAAAGGACTGCCCGCAGTGCCTCTGCCAGTGAAAATGGAGCTTGGGAGGCCTGCAGGTGATCCTCCCGAGTTCTGTTTTTGCTGGGAGATGGTTGCAGGAGACCATTGCAACCAAAAACAGAACTCGGGAGTCCATTTTCACTGGCAGAGCACTCAGGCCACCATAGACTCCCCTGACATGAATGACATCAAGCTGGCCAAGCCCACCCTGGCCATGCTCCCCACTATCTCTGAGGTCAAACACAACTCTGATGTGGTCCTCAATGAAATCGAGTTTGACACCTCTGATCTAGAACCACCCATAATAACAAGCTACACAAATGGCTGGACTCCTTGTTCAAGTGGGGTCTTATATCTACCTGTCAGTGTGACTGTGGTGCTCCTCGACAAAATATCCATCACATTGTGTCCAAATGTCCATCAAGAGCTTACACCAGCCCAATATCTGATTTTTTTCAACATAGACCACCTAGTCCTTGAATGGCTGGATGGAGTGCACTTTAACATTTGAGCTACTATAAGTCCATGTATTTGTCATATGCTAAATAAATAAATAAACTACACAAATTATATCACCAAGAATTATGCTGATACGTCAAGAAGTTTCAAGAGGTATTGGTAGGAAAGAATGGGCCCTAGATGCCCCTCTCAACATGATAGATAAGACTCAAGTACAATACAGGTTGTTGATTTGGTTGCTATGCATATATGTAAGGATTCAGGTGTTACATAGTAGAGGACATTGTGTGCTGTCTTAAACACTCTAAATAGACAGTTTAGCCATTCCTATCAGTAATCATGATTCTGTGGTCATCCCCTTTAGAATAATCACATCAAGAGTCTCTGTGACTTATCTGGAGAGTTCTTAAACAGATTTGTTTCTCTGCTAACAGTTTCTTTCCAAGGACAAAGGTCAGGAGCTATAAAATTACTTTTTTTTTAAGTTACCACTCTTTGCAGTAAAATGGCTGTGTCTGCACAGTATTAATTTTGTGGCTGGCTGTGAATCGGTGCCCTAAAATAATGGACTAAAAGTTCATTCCTGCTTCATTTTATGAATGCATTATTGTCACATCATGTAATTACAATCATTCACAGTGTGAACATGGGTCTGAATAGTAAATTGTCCTGAAAACAGACTTCTCTTGTGAATTTATGAATTTTTGCAAGCTTACCTCTCATAATGATTAATATTGTATCACTATTCACTTGCAGTTCATTCAGCAGTGCAACCACCATATCTTCAGCCCCCAGAAGTGAAAAAAGCATCTAATGTACAATTGGAAATAAAATCTTATGACAACCTAATTAATGGATATTGTTCCTTTTAGAATGAAGATGCAGAAAACTATAAAAAATTGCTATAAGATTCAGCCTCCAATACTATTAAAGCTGAAGCAAAAACATGTTCTGAAAAGTAAATCATGTCCTTTCATTTTCAGTTTTTCTCACTTGCCTCAGTAATAGTAGTTTTTAATAATAAGAAAACCAATGTCTATAGATAAAGGTCATATTCACTGATGACCTCTAATTCAATCTTCTATAGATTTATAAAGAATAAATACCAATTACATTTGCTGTTTTACTCACAGTGCAGTATAAGCATGCATTTTTAAATCAGAAAAAAATTCATCATGTAATGAACAACTCTAAGTGTTTGTTGTGAAAAGGATGAAACAATTGACCATTTGATCAGTGGCTGAAGCAAAATTTAACAAACTGATTCTAAGCAGCATCAAAATTTGTCATTGGAAGCTTTGCCAATAAAGATCTGGATTGAAATATAGCAAGAACTGGATCAATCAAGTTGAGAAGATTTTGGAAAATAAGCAGATTAAGATTTTATGGGACTTTAAGATCAAAACAGAGAGACATCTCGTATAGAACATGCCTGATATACAATCTTTCAAAAGAAAGATTGTCTGGTTCATTGATGTTGCTATAATACTTAGTTTCCCAGGTAAATCAGACAAGGAATATGACTAGATGGGCTACTTTCTGTAAGGCTGTATTATTAGAATTTTGCAAGTATGAATATACCAATCTTCCACTTCCACTTTTAACAACTTCATCAATAAGAGCAGACTTTCCAAAGTTTCTTCCTCTGACCATAAAGCCACTGCCCTTCTGTCTGATTAATTCCTAGGAAACATCTCTTACCCTCATCCCTCAAGAACTTTGTCACATACCATTATACCACTGGTGATACTAGGATTGAAGAAAAGCTATAAAAACATTAAAATATTGGCACTTCCAAATTGAAATTGAACATTTATGGAAAAAGAAATCCACTGTTATACTAATCATGACCATAACCCTTGGATCAATATCACTGTCTTGAAATTTTGAATTTATCAAACCTAAACACCCTACTTTTACCAAAGGAAAAGAGGTCTTGCTTGGAACCGCCCTGTATCCTCAGATGAAAATTTAATCATTCTTTAATCATTCTTGATTAGGACTTGAATTATTAAATCTTCAGCAGTCTTGAACTATGAATTCAATTATATCTTACCAAGATAATAATGCTAATATAATAATATCAATGATAATAATAATATCATATTTATTATAAAATGTATAATGCTAGAATAATATTATAATAATAAGAACTACTATCCAAAGGAGACATGGTAAGGCAAAGTATTACATGGCTAGTACACTAAAAAAAATAGCAAGCAAAGACCTGGCAATGGCTAAGAGTAGGACAGTTGAAGAAAGAGACAGAAGGCCTAATTCTGGTTGCACAAGACCAAGCCTTAAGAAGAAATGCATACAAAGCCAGAATCTAGAAGATAGCAACAGATAGTCAAGTGCTGTCTCTGCAAAGAAGTTGAAGAAAAAGTGGATGACTTAGTTTGAAGATTACACAGACTGACCACAAACAACAATGGGCCATGGAAATATCTGTAAGAAATGCCATTTGCTTGTGAGCAAGAACTGGTGGGACTACAAATAGGCAAAATAACAGAAGATAAAAACCTAAAAAGTGCCCTAAAATTTCAGAATTCAAACAAATAAGCACCTGCCATTTAACATCCCAGATTTAACATTTGTTGGTAAGAAAGGTTTTAAAAAGTCTAGATAGCGGATGTGTTTTTACCTGGAATAGCAGAACAGAAGGAAAAAAACTGGAGAAAATCACAAAATGAAAGACTTGCAAATAGAAGTAGGATGATTGTGGCAAAAAAAAACAAGGGTGGTACCTGGTACACAGGTGCCTTGGGTACAATCCCAAAATATCTGGAGTTTCACTTGAACATCATTGACATTGATAACATTACTATCAATCAATGGCAAAAAGCAATTTTACCTGAACCAACTTTCATCCTGTGGTGATAACTTTAACAACAACATCTGTCTAGTCAAAATCCTTGGGAAGGATTTAATAAATGGATAAAATGCCACTTCCAGTCTAAATATCTGGCTTACTGTGCGACCATCCATAGTAATTGTTTTTAATACTTAGTGAAATAATCCTGCTCTGTCTCAATAAACTAATCTCTGATATTTTCTATTTTTCTTAATTCATATCATATCCTTCTGGTGAGGGGGGACCATGAATCTATACAAGGTACAACAAAGACATCTCTCTAACACTTACAATTTTGCAACCTTCAAAGAAGCACTGTATTAAAAGAAAATATATTTTTAGTCTGAACATACTTTGAAGCTATTTTCATATAGAAACCAAGATAACCAGCTTCATTAAAATTAATAGGTTCAGAATAAGTTCTATTTAATATAGAATTTGCCCTTGTCCTAAATAAAGTTACTGGGATGCAGCAAAAAAAGCCACTTGTAAGTTGATGTTCCAAGAATTAAGACTTAATTGTTTTCCTAAATCAGAGAAGAAATAATGAAATGGTTTAATTACTAGAAAGAGTGGACACAAATATTGTAGGAGAGTCAACTTCAAAGCTTAACTGTTAGTTGTTTGTTGTGCGAAAAGGTAGGACTTCTAAAAGAAATCTTCTCTGGCCCCATAATTTATCTCTGAGAATTAGGAAAAGTGAAAAAGTAGGGAACAATGAATATAATGCTGTGTGTGTGTTTGTGTGTGTGTGTGTGTGTGTGTGTGTGTGTGTATGCTAGAAAGATTGAGATTAAAGTATGTTGCAGCGAGTTTTCATGGACATGTGACACATGTGAAAAGGAAGTGAGTTTTGATTTGACAGTCATGGTCATCACCTTGACATTGTTGACAAACACATACACACATACAGATGGCTTTGTCATTTTCATTCACATGGTATGCCTCCAGGATGAGGCGAGCATATTTGACTTCTCCGTTCTGATATACTATCATACCGAAGTTTACCCCTTTATTTCATTAATAGATAAGAAAGTATTGGAGTCTTATTTTTTAAAAAGATCAGATGTAAGGAAAAGTGAAACTGATAGATTTGTCTTTCACCATTTTAGGGTGATCAGCTCTATTCTTGGTACAAAATGTTGGGTGACATAGGAAGATGGCTAAGAAAGCACTGTCCTCTGTTATGCATATGCCAAAAAGCTGCAAAACTAAAGATGCTTGATGGCACATAATGAAATCAAACTACATAATGAAATCAAACTATATAACCCTAAACCTCACAAAAATCATCATAATGACAGGATCCCCAATTATAACTTTAAAAAAGCCAACTATGATCTTACAGACAACAATCACTCATCTCTTGATTGGTAAATTCTATTCACTGGATGCAATACTGCGAAGACCATTACAAATTTAGTTTAGTTTAGTTTAGTTTAGTTTAGTTTAGTTTAGTTTAGTTTATTATCGTTGCACCTTGTACAATGAAATCAAACACAATCTTCAGTGCACATCATGACCATGAAAATAAACACAAACACACATACTTCACCCTCCACACATTGAACGAAAACCCCCAACACTGCACCAATACTGCACTATACAGCAGAATTCAAAAGAGCTACTGCCCTGGGATAAAAGCTGTTTTTCAGCCTATTTGTCCTTGTTTTTATTATTCTGTACCATCTGCCAGATGGTAATAGTTCAAAAAAAGGGCTCCCAGGATGAGATGGATCTTTGAGAATGTTTTGAACTTTCTTAAGGCAGTGGGTGCTATAAAGCTCTTCCAAAGAGGAGAGATCATCTTCTGGGCAATGACATTAACCCTCTGGAGTGCTTTCTTATCTGCCACTGTGCAATTGGCAAACCATGCAAGGGTGCAGTATTATTAAAAACATATTTTTACTTGAACTCAAAAGAGTTATCAAATTATATGTACGAATAACAACTCCCAAAACTAGAAAAAACAAATTACCCACAACAATAAGAAAGCTCCAATCCCCCCAAAATCCCTTTGGTGGGAAAACAAATCTGGCCATGTTGCCAAGTTTAAAAGTCGATACAAAAATTTATGCCACCAGATAAGGACTGAATGCACTAATTATCACATTAAACAAGAGGAAAGGCTACGCACAAATTCTACCCATGCTTTCTATAATTTTGTAAACAACAAAATTGTTTACAAAAGACACAAGGTCCTTTCCATCCATAAAAGGACCTAATGTTAAAGACTGTAATGATGAAACCATTAAAGTCAACCTCTTTAACACATTCTTCAGCTCAGTCTTTGTAAACAACAATGGATCATGCTCAATATTTCCTAGTCAAACCACAGACAACTACAATGATCTAATACATATCAATTTTACAGAAGATAATGTTGAAAAAGCATTACATAATCTAAAACCATCTCTTTCTATCGGACGGACTGTGTGCCTACTTCTTTAAAAAGCTATCCACTGCCAGAGCCAAACCTCTAAGCATAATCTTTGAAAAATCTTTCAGGATCAGCTCCTTGCCAAACCTATGGTCATTAGCCATGGTCATCCCCATCTTCAAAAAGGGAGAGCCCAGCCTAGTTGAAAATTACAGACCAATCTCTTTATGCTGTGTCACCTGTAAACTTATGGAATCAATTATTAACCAATCCATTATCCTCCACTTAGAGACAAACAACCTACTCTCTAAGAAGCAATTTGGTTTCAGAAAAAAACTATCTGGTAATCTGCAATTCCTACACTGCAAAAATATATGGACTACACAACTCAATCAGGGCAAAGCAATAGATGCTATATACATGGACTTCTGTAAAGCCTTTGATTCAGTAGTACATGACAAACTATTTCTAAAACTAAAATCTTATGGTATCTCCAGATACTTGCATAACTGGATAGCTGCAACAAATGGTCAAAATAGGAAGACCTCTATCAAATTTTGTACCTGTCAACAGTGGTATCCCCCAAGACAATGGCCTAGGACCAACTCTCTTTACATAAATGGCCTCTGTGATCATATTAAGAGCAACTCCGTTATTTTCACTGAAATTGTAAAGCTATTCAACACCAGTGACAATACTGCTACCCTTCAAAAAGACCTCGACTCTGTGTCAGAATGGTCAAACAAATGGCAACTTCAAATCTCAAGAAATAAATGCTCTATCTTACTTATTGGTAAAATAAATCAGAAAATAAAATACAAGCTGAATAGACAAGACCTTGTTGATGACCCCCACTATGTCAAGGACCTTGGAGTGCTCATCTCTAATTATCTAAGTGCTAGAGCCCACTGTAACTACAGTGCCAAAAAGGCATTAAGAGTTGTTAACCTAATCCTACATAGCTTTCTCTCTGGTACTATCACACTACTAACTACAGCATACAAAACATTTGCTAGATCAATACTTGAATACAGCTCATCAGTCTGGAACCCGCACTACATATCAGATATTAATACAGTTGAGAAAATTCAGAAATATTTCACAAGAAGAGTTCTCCACTCCTCTACTCGTAACATAATACCTTATGTCACCAGACTTGAAATTGTAGACCTAGACAACCTAGAACTATGCTGCCTTCGGTCCAACCTAAGTGTAGTAAATAAAATTATCTATTGCAATGTCCTACCTGTCAATGAATACTTCAGCTTCAACCACAACAATACAAGACCACACAATAGATACAAACTCAAGGTCAACTGCACCAAACTTGATTGCAGGAAATATGACTTCAGCAACAGAGTGGTCAATGTCTGGAATACACTACCTGACTCTCAGAGGTTTTCCCCAAACCCCAAAAACTTTAACCTTATTTTGTCTACTATTGACCTCACTTTTTTCCTAAGAGGTCTTTAGGGGACATGCATAAGCACACCAACGTGCCTACCGTCCCTGTCCTGATGTTTCTTTTTATTTGTATCCATTTCATGTATTCATAACCATATTTATACTTATACCTGTTATGTAATACTTGCTTGATAAAATAAATAAATAAAATATATAGGCTTCCATAAAACTTTCATGAATAAACAAAAAAAAAAAGAATCAGAAGAAAGCAAAAGTAAACATGCATCCCACTACTGTGAGAAAATTGAAGTATAGTAAAATAAATATGGGCTGAGGGCACAGCTACTGACATAATCTAGTATTAGGAGACAATGATCACATTATCATTTGAAGCCAGTATGCATGAGCATTTTTCTCATACAAGGAATACAAGGAACTAACTCCTGCAATAAATCACATTTTCTCATTGTAACAAGTCTAATATGTATGAGGTCAAATGCATCCTAGCAGACTACACAAAATGCTTTTCCATCTCAAGAGGCACAAGTGCTATATTATTCACTGAGTTTAATCTATCTTTCTCCATTTCTGAATTTTAAAAATTTAAATGCAAAGCTTGACACATAGCACCATGAAAGCAGAGCTGTGTTTATAATCCAATTGTTAGATTCCCTGGAATAACTCAAGTTGAATTTAGTCAATAATTTTAGGCTTCTGCTAGCCTGCTGTTTTTTGTGATGTATTGATCCAGATGTGGATCAACTCTTCCATCTTCCCTTAGCTTGGCTACATATTTTTCAATATGTATTTTAGTCTACCAGCTAAATTTATCTTACACAAATATGCCAAGCCAAATATGCCAAAACATGTTGTATGTTCCTGTTATGTTACTCATAAAAATGTGGAGCCTAACAGGGAGAAAATGGTGCCCCCAATTCCAAATCACATATCTGATTAAATATTCAGGTATCCAGCCCTAATTTTTAAGTGCTCAGCATTTAATGACTCCTAAATGGACATATGTTATACTTTTTCTCACATTTATCGAAACAAATTATTTCCATTCTGTGTGTGAAGTCATTAAAAGTAGGTAAATGGAATGCTAAACCAGCTGCCTATTTTGTATACAATAAGATTCCCCACCACATCCCACCAGTGGTTATTGGAATGCCTTGTTTCAGCTAGAAGTGGACACAAAAGAAGGCAGTAATGTGTATCCAAAGGGCAGGTTGATGGATTCATTCTTTTTCAGACTATCAAAGGGTCCTATTTGCTCTGTCCATCTATTCAAAAGTGGTAAGAAACAGCTTTTATTTACAATTTATCAAATTGGCTTTGGGGGCTGTGTTCAATGCATAGTTTTCTCACATTCTAGCATGCTGTAGAGATGTGTTTTCAGAGCCATTAGAATGTCAGAGTCCTCATCCAAAGGATTACAGCCTTACTCAAAAGTCTGACTCTGATATATCCCCATTCTATGATGAATAATGTTTATTTTCAGAATAAAAAATTTATGAATGGATTTTGAGATGTGAAAACATCAACCTCTTTCTTCATGAGGATGGAAAAACACTGAATTAACATTAAATAACAATCGATTCAGATTATTCATTCTGCACAGTATATTCACCAAAAAATTAATCAAACTTGTGTATTTTAATATATTTCATGACTTCTTGTTGGTTTTGAGTAATAGCAAAATATCCTCAGATCTCAGTGAGGAACTGTCTTGAGATAAAGACCAAAATATTACCTTATTGGTTTAATTAAAAGCAAGCATATCTGCATGTTTCACTGCCTTTAGAAATCAGCAGGATACATTTTAATAAATTCTGTAATTATAATCAAGGATCTACTAGACTGTTACATGCTAAGTATGTTATTTAAAAAAAATAACTAAAATGAGAGGCATAATGATGTCAAGTTAAAGAACAGTGCCTATTGCATATTTTTCTGTCTCTGTAAAGTTCCAGGAAAGACTATAGCCTTTGTACACAGAAGAGTCTCATTTTTCCATTTCTGTTTTTTAATAGATTTTTAATAACTGCCAGTAATCCTAGAAAAACCTTACCTTTCAGAGATATAAAGGAGATCTATCAGAAATTAATATAGCAAGGACTAACAAAATAAACAAAATACATTAGCATTCTTTTTACTCTGTATAAACATGTTTAAGAATACACTCTAAACATTGTGAGAAGTGCATCTAGAAAATAACATTTCTGAAAACTGCATTAAAAAAGAGAAATTATAGTTAGAGGCTTCTTTTTAAAAAAACATTAAACCATGAAAATTTATTTCAGAGAAGTATCAGGGATTTATGTAACAAAACACAATCAAGAAAATTTGCATTTAAAAATTGTTTCTTGGCAAATAATAGTTTGTTCTTCAGGCAAAATTGCATACAATAGTTCCATAGATTAGAGAAAGTGAAAATAAGAAAGGATATGTCTTTATGGATTTAAAATTAAATGGGACTTTAAGTTAAACTGATATATTAAAATATACAGCACAAATTGGTTTCAGAAAAAAACTATCCTGTAATCTGGAACTCTTACACTGCAAAAACATATGGACTACACAACTCGATCAGGGCAAAGCAATAGATGCAATCTACATAGACTTCTCTAAAGCCTTTGATTCAGTGGTACATGACAAACTACTACTAAAACTAAAATCTTATGGTATCTCTGGACACGTGCATAACTGGATAGCTGTTTTCAAACTGCCTGTCAAACAGACAACAAATGGTCAAAATTGGGAGCATCATATCAAATTTTGTACCTGTCAACAGTGATGTCCCCCAAGGCAGTGTTCTAGGACCAACTCTTTTCATATTCTACATAAATGACCTCTGTGATCATATTAAGAGCAACTACATTCACTTCACTGATGATGTAAAGCTATTCAACACCACAGACAATACTGCTACCCTTCAAAAAGACCTCAACTATGTATTGGAATGGTCAAACAAATGTCAACATCAAATCTCAACAAATAAATGCTGTAACTTACTATTGGCAAAAACATCAGAAAATAAAATACAAGATGAATAGTCAAGACTTTGTTGATGATCCAAACTCTGTAAAGGACCTTGGAATGCTCATCTCTAATGATCTAAGTGCTAGGGCCCACTGTAACTACATAGCCAAAAAAACATTAAGAGTTGTTAACCTAATCTTATGTAGCTTTTTTCTCTAGTAATATCACACTACTAACTAGAGCATACAAAACATTTGCTAGACCAATACTTGAATACAGCTCATCAGTATGGAACCCGCATTATGTATCTGATATTAATACAGTTGAGAAAGTCCAGAAATATTTCACAAGAGGAGTTCTCCACTCCTCTACTCATTGCAGAATACCTTATGCCACCAGACTTGACATTCTAGACCTAGAAAATCCAGAACTATGCCACCTTCGGTCCAATCTAAGTATAATATATAAAATCATACATTGCAATGTCCTACCTGTCAATGAATACTTCAGCTTCAACCATAACAATACAAAGCACCCAATAGATACAAACTCAAGGTAAACCACATCAAACTTGAATGCAGGAAGCATGACTTCAGCAACGGAGTGGTCAATGTCTGGAATACTGTACCTGACACTGTGGTTTCTTCTCAAATCCCAAAAACTTTAACCTTAGACTGTCTACTATTGACCTCACTCCTTTCCTAAGACGTCTGTAGGGGTGTGCATAAGTGCACCAATGTGCCTACTGTCCCTGTCCTATTGTTTCTTTTTATTTTTCTTATATGTATCAATTTCATGTATTCATAACTATGGTTATATTTGTACCTGTTATCTTATAATCGCTTGACAAAATAAATAAATAAATAAATAAATAAATAAATAAATAAATAAATAAAAGAGATAATTAGTTCAGCAGGGCAGGAACAAGAGTTCCAGATGTGAAGGCACGGCAATAACTCAACACAGTTGGAAAGATGCCAAGAACACAGATAATGTAAGCAATGTTAACACAAGATAAACTCACATTTGCTCCCAGCAGACACCACATTCAGCATGCATCTCTTTTAAATTCCCTACCCAGGTGTGGCTAATGAAAGGAATCAGGGTCCTTTCCTCCCCTGTAAGCCAGGCAACCCACATTGCTCTCTTCTCCATTCCTCCCTGTATACCCTAGGATGAACAGGGGTGGGCCTGGGTCTTCCTCTGAACTCCCTCTCCCTTGTTCTATCTCTCCCCTACTCTGTCCAGTCAGACTTTGCCCTTGCCCAGTTTCTTCCACAGCCCATGGAGCCATACTCCCACCCCCTTCAACTTTTCATCTTCCTCCTCAGATTCAGACTCGGACAGTGGCATGACAATACCAGTTCAAAAAGAAATTACAGAGGTGCCTTTCCAAACTACATCATCATCATCAGCATTGTTTGGAAATCATCCTGGCTTTCTGGAGATTCAGAAAGGCACTTCCAAAACTGATTAAAACAATGGCACATTTGCTGAGTGTGCCATATTCCTGGATTGCTGACTGAGCAATCCAGGAATAGAAAAGCAAATTTGATATCCTTTTAGAAATAATGAAAAATGTGCTGAAAGAAAATAGGTTTGATTCAGAAGAAAGTCACAGATAATCTAGCATACATGAATGATAATTTTCACATTCCAGCCTAAAGTAAAGGTCAAATCGCTTGCAGTTAAAAGTGGTGAGATCACCTGACATTTAATTGGGACTGCTTGCCTAAGTGAGCCAGCTACATATGAATGGAGTTATTTTTCCTTTGTCACATAGGCTTTACCCGAACAAAACTAAATGCCATACATGTAAGTACCCGCAAAAACTTAAGAAAATATATATATATATATATATATATATATATATATATATGTTATGTCCCACCTTCCAAAATAAACAGATAAGGCTGAAAGCAGCAGTCCTCGTAAATAAAGGCAGCAAACAGGAATCTTCACAGATAACAGCTGTAGTTAGCCTCCACAAGATAGTCCAAGTTAATAGTTCCAACGAAATAAATCCAAGGCCCAACAAGATATTTCAGGTTTAAATCCTCCAAGCCAAAATCTTCGGTTCTCCTTGCAAACAAACACTTTGTTCCGGACAAGGTGCAAAGTCATCTCTCTCCCTTTATAGAGCAGCAGCTAATTAGTCTAATTACTGATCTGCCCTCCTCCTGTGCTCCCGTTGGTTTCTTCTCGTAAGGAGACGCCTGCTTCTGACATCCACCCAGCAATCATCTAAATTATTACCTTCACCTGAAGTCTCCATAAGTTCCTCATTGTCAGCCGTTCCCGGCTGATAACCTGATTGAGAAGCAGAGGAGGTTGAAGGTTCAGGCCGGTCCCGCAAATCAAACTAAAGGGAGTAACGTTCTCATTCAAAACTGCAAGCAAAACTGTTAGGACTCCCTTTTGAAATTCAAACAGTCATTTCACAATCAAATCAAACTAAAGGGAGTAACATTCTCATTCAAAACTGCAAGCAAAATTGTTAGGACTCCCTTTTGAAATTCAAACAGTCATTTCGTTCCTTTTATACCCATTAAGGCAACGTGCTAATTAACTGGCTTGCCCATCAGATTAACGTTTCCTGGTTCTGACGTCAATCCATGATCTAACAGTCATCAGATTCAAAGTTCCTAACAGGATTGGTCCTTCCAATCACAATATATATATATATATATATA
>NW_020769319.1:4132961-4196086 GCF_900518735.1 Pseudonaja textilis | reverse complement strand
ATATATATATATATATATATATATATATATATAGTCATTAAGTAACAGAAGCAGTACGTATAGATGAGAGGATCTGGGAAAAGAAACTGAGCCATTGAATTGACATCTCAAAATTTACAGCTGGGTTCTTTATATTCCTCTTCATTTCCTGCTTACTTCACTTTTAGGCAAATAGAAAAAAAGGAGGGCTTTTATCTGTTGCATATTTCTTACAATATGTATGGTATTAGGCACAGATTGTAATGGAGAGAAAATAGCAAGGTCTTTCATTTTCAATAACTACAAAATGCAATTAGAGAAACTTCAGAGAGAATCTTGAAAAAACATTCTGTTGAGGGAAATTATAGGAAAATTATCCATCCTTATTGTAATTTTACAGATGATGGCAGATGCTATTCAATATTTCTATTAGGACTATCTGTGAAATTTCCACCCATAGAGTCACACATATATCAAATGCTACAGATTGACTCTCATTGAACTCTCATAAAACAGGATTTTAGATTAGTATCTGGAATAAACTGGTCAGTGGTGGATGGTGGGGTACATGATCCATCAGAAGATTCTCCAGCCTGTCTCAGCCAATTCCAGATAAATACATTTCAAACTCTTCACTTCTCATATTTTAAAGTAGGATGACTTGCTTGACAATTGAATACAGGACATGGAATCAGAGAATGTACATAATATTGAAGAAGTGACTATGGAATTAAAAAAACACAATGAAGTTACAAATATTTCTTGATTATCAGCTAACTCAATAATTGCAAGAATATCATCCTTCATAGAATGGCCAAGTGTGATTGGATACACAAAGAATTTGTCTTTGATGCATACGCTCTCACCGTACATAAAAATACATTTATCAAGAATCGTAAGTTACATAAAGATACATTAAAATACATTCATCAAGAATAATAAAATACAACACTTGGTTATAGTCAAAGGATATTAAATAAGCAATCAACTCATACTAGGAAACTAAATAAAACAAAACAAATCATAAAGATACAAGCAACAAGGTTATAGTCATAAATGGGAGGAGATAGGTAATAGGAAAGACGAGAATAATAATAATAATATAATTTAAGTAAATAGTTTGACAATATTGTGGGATTAACCATATTGTTCTCACTATAAGATGTACGTTAGCTTTAGAGGAAGAAAACAAGAAAAAAAATCTGCCTCTACCTCCCAGCATCCATTCATCTGGCTAGTGTCCTCACAGCAAACAGCAAACAGCCTGGTCAACTTCAACATGTTACCATAGACCCAGCTCCACTCCATTTCACCCACCACTGGTGAACTGAGCTGAGCTGTTACTGCCGCCAGGAAACGCTGGAGCCTTTGGTGCCAAGCAGCAGATTGGCAGTTGGATCAGCCTCCTGCAATACCGCTGATCAGCTGTTCTAGGTGAGAGGCTAGCCACTGCCACCACCTACCACCATCTGTTTGTCACAGCCCATTTGCCACCATCGTTCACCGCTCTGCTGATCACTGTCATATGTTTGCCACCATGCGTTAGCCGCTGATCATCACTACCTGTTCACTGCCACCCATCAGCAGTGAACAGGCAGCAGCAAATGGATGGCAGCGATTGGGTGACGGTAAACAGGTGGTGGCGGACACCCAGTGGCAAACAGCCAGTGGTGATTGGCCGCAGTGGTGAATGGACAGCGGCAAACAGGTGGCACTAGGCACTGGTGGTGATGGCAATCGCCCCCACCTAGAACAGCTGATTGGTGGTATTCTAGGAGTCCAATCCAACTGCCAATCAGCTGCTCAGCTGCTAAGGGTCCAGCATTTCCCGGCAGCGCACCAACCACCCTCCCCTACCACAATATTCACTCTATAAGGTGCACAGGCATTTCCACCCACTTTGGGGGGGGGGGGCGAAATGTGTCTTTTAGCGTGAAAAAATACAGTAGTTGTTTAGCAGAGTGATGGCATTCAGGAAAAAACTGTCCTTGTGTTTAGTAGTTCTGGTGTGTAGTGCCTTATAGCATTGTTTTGAAGGTAGCAGTTGAAACAATTTATGTCCAGGATGTAAGAGGTTTGTAGATAGTTTCATAGCCTTCTTTTTGACTTGTGCAGTATACAGGTCTTCATTGGAAGGCAGGTTGGTAGCATTGTTTTTTCTTCAGTTCTCATTATCCATTAAGTCTGTCTGTCTTATTTGGTTGCCAAGAAACTTTCTTCTCATTTGAAATAAGTTATAAATTATCTTACATCAAAATAAATAGGAAATGATAGAACAAAATATGCAAACTTTCACATTTTTCACTACTCAAAAATTGTGTGCACAGCCATAGTTGCAAAAGGAATAATTTCCCAATGGATTTCAATGAAATAAAAACACAAGGAAATCATTTGAAGAAAATATCACTGATACTTAACTTGTGTTATGAGGGAACATGCATCATCATCCATAATGGTGCAGTAGTTAGACTGCAGTACTTCAGGCTACTTCTGCTGACTGCCAGCTGACTGCAATTTTGCAGTTCGAAACTCACCAGGCTCAAGGTTGATTCAGCCTTCTATCCTTCCGAGGCCAGTAAAATGAGGACCCAGATTGTTGGGGACAATATGCTGACTCTGTAGCTGCTTAGAGAAGACTGTAAAGCACTGTGAAGCAGTATATAAGTCTAAGTGCTATTGCTATTTTCCTTGCAATTGAAAATGCTTTTTTAGGATTGTGATTTCATTGTAATTCAAGGTTCCTTTATAATATATATAAGGTACTAAACACTTTGGGAACATTCAAAGAACTGCCTCACTGCTGTAGACTTAATTGCTACAGTATAATTATCAGAAGAAGCCCTATTGCTTCTAGTAGCTCCTTCGAGGCAGCTTTTTTTGTAGTGGTATCTTTACTCTAGAAAGGTCTTTCATCTTTTAAAGGCCGTGATGAGTTTTTCAGAAATAGACTGGGCAACCATTTGACTGGGATAAGATCTCCTGCAGGAGATCTTGAGCAGAGGGTTGGAATTGAAGACAGATAAGATCCTTTGAGTCTAGGTTCTGTGTTGTTTAATGTACTGCTGGCACATCTTCTAGATATTTCCAAAGTCACATTTTCTCATATGTGTTTCAAAAGGAGGTTTTATTTATTTATTTATTTCTTCATCGCTCCTTTTTACTATATGTGTTTTACATTGTTTTTAAGTTACAAAATCTAAAAAGTATAAGAATAACAAACTACTTTCATGCTTTTATATAAGATGTCTCATAAATATTAATACTAGCCCACTGCTTTTGTTCTTGTTTCAGACATGATATTTCATGTTGTTCCCAGAGAAAAACTTCCTATAATATTAAAAGCTTAACATATTTTAAATAGTATTCTTCTTAGTATCTTTGGTCTAAAAATAACTTATTTTGAACAAAAATGATAAAACTGTGTGTAATGGACATGTTAAATGCCAAAGATTTAATCTCTCATAAAAAAAATATACGGTCCCTGTCCTTACAGAAAAGAGAAATGGATAGACTTTTTTCCATTATTCTGTTCATTTTTGTTGTTATTCAAAATCCATTAAGAAAGAATCTTTTACAATATTGTCTAGATTAACCTTTACAATCTTTTTGATTGCCTATACTAATAAGACAACTCTTTATAACATTACTTATATCCAATAATGGGCTCAAGTAATGGTATTCCAAAAATGACTCTTCTACAGTATGTATAAATACACATAATTAGCTTTTGGGAAGCACTTTTCTCTTTTAATTTTCTTATTGAGAGCATTTTATAATTGAGTCAGACACCCTCTGTTGTGCCTGAACACAGCTTCAATTGAAAGCCTCCTTCAGTCCTGTTCAGCTTCAGTGTTGACCATTAGAGAAAGATGGATGGCAGCAGTTCTCAAATATACTTTGACCATGTTGTCTGATGAGATATTTTGTATGCCTGAGCAATTCAAAACTCCTGGCATTGGATAAAGTTCTTCTTTAATATGAGTCCTGACCAAGTCAGTCTGTGGGATGCTGCTGTTGATTTTGGTGGTGTGTCCCTCAGCAACTAACTGAGTGATAGTGTTTTGGGAACTGCATTGCTAATTGTAAATGATTGTTAGAAGTGGAGGATGGCATGTGTAAAAATCATGTGGATTGGAAGATGCGGGAGACTTCTGGATGCATAAAGAGTGGAGACTCTAGAATTCTGGTTTTACAGTCCTTATTATCGCCACTATGGCTTTTATAGAAGCCTCAGAAGCACCAGCAACTGCTCAGGTTATTTCCCGGGACTGGTGCTGTTGGACAGATCAATGTCATTATGATCACATGGTTTAAGTTACTGCAATAAGGAGTGGCTGGTTAAAGACTGAATTGATGAGATTCTACCATCTGAGTCATGAGGTCTGGTGGCTTTGGATTTCCATGTTGGGAAATCTCCATGGGGTTTTTTTACTATTAGATGGGTATTTTCCAGTCTTATAGTTGGCAGACACCAGGATACCCATTTTCTAAAATTTTTATTCGGCTTATTCTACACCTATTTCGGCCATGTTACTATTGATGGGAGACAGTGAGAGACTTGCTACAAGACTGCTGACTTTTACTTGCTTAGTTGGGAATTTTTTAGGAATGAGTTGGTAAACAAAGGGTTTGAGTGAATGTGAATTATTTGTGAATAGTCATGGGAATGTTTGAGATAGAGACACCATTTTGAATAGTCAAGAAAAGGAGTCCTGTTCAATCCCCACATGAATAGAATCCCAATAGTAATGGATTAAGATAATCTGGTGAGCTTTATTGATGAAAAGACATTTCAACATTTTAAATCTAATGGTAAATCCTTACTCCAAGATTATAATTTCATCATGTGAGCCAGGTGGCTGGATTGTTAGAAATATTAAATCCTGGAAGCAGCAGACCTGATTTGCTTTTACCAAAACCTGGTTCAATGAGAGTGGCAATGTTGCCTTTTTCAAAATGTACCAACTGGGTACAGGAACATTCAGCAAGCTCAATGCCAAGGTCAGTGGGAGAAGGATTAAATCATAAGGAACACTTTACTCTGATCAGGGAGTCTGCTACTAAGACAGTGAGCTGTGGTGCCTGTATATTACACTGCGTTATAGAGAAAAGCTTAGGGCTGCTACTAGTATGGTAGTTTACTTTCTAAATCTGATGTTCATCATTTCAAACACATTCTTTGTAATTTGAAAATGAAACAATATTTTGTTTTTGATACGATGGTCCAATTACTGAAAGTCTAAATTAGCATTCTCTCAACTGAGTGAAGTAAGTTTTTTTCAATCAATTTCTATTTAAATTTTATTTATTGTATGAATGTTTCATTCATGCAACAAAATAAGTCCAACCTAGAATTGTTAAGACTAGTAATGTGGGAAATCTGTGATTCTCCAATGAGAGAGAAAGATTATGTAAACATTCCTTCATATTTCTTTGCAATATATGCATTGTTTCAGATACTTTTTTGTTGCTGCTATTATTTCTCAATTAAAAAAACAGTCTCTTAAAGAAGTTGACATCAGAAAATACAAGCTGAACAGTATAGCTTAGTATATTCTACCCAGGCAGGCTAATAACTGAACTCAGCTAATAATTATTTTTCCAGATTTCCTGGGAAGGGCTATGGATTGATGTTAATATCTCTTACATGTGAAGTTCAGCTCTAAGATCTTTTCCAGAGTTGGATGATCACTGCCAAACACATCACCAGGGAAAAGCCCCAAGCTTCAAATATTAACAATAACATTTAAGGTGAATTGATATTAACCGGTTTTGAACTCTAAATATTCCTGTGTCAAAAAGTTTCACTTATTTGTTTTGATGCCACAGTATGGTTTGTATTTTGAATTATACCCATTTAAAGTTATGTTTGTGCTGATTCTTTGTATTATATGTTTAAGTATATACGGTGAGTTGCTATACATACACTTTGAAAGTAGGGAAAAGAAAAGTGGTAAAACAGATTATTGTAAGGCTTTGGAGAAAGAGTTTTTCCCTGAATACTAATAAAATGATGATTTTCCAATGTAGTTTTCAGGAGAGGAAATCCAACATTTTCCTTTATTCATTAATTATTTCTATGCAAAGATAACATTTGTGCTTTCGCGAATGATATTTAGATTTCAGTTCAAAAGATACTTGATCAATCTCTCCTAAGATTGGAAAAAGTCTCAGTTTTCTCCTATGAAATTTCTGAGGTTAAAGAATTCTGTTTTTCAAAGGAATAGGAGGAATAGGAAGTGTAGTGAAGATAAATAAAGCATATATGGAGAAGTTTTAAATTGGAAGGGTTCCATCACACATAAAAAAGGCTGTCCAATTATTTAAAAAATCTAATAAGTTATTTCTGATTATGATACCAGGAGGTATTTTTGTTTACTTTTTATGTATAAAAACATAAAGCAATGTTTCCCCTTTGTTTGTTCTGCCAGCTGATTTCCAGATGTTTTATTCTTGGGCATTTCAATTTAAGTATAGTAAAGTTTATGATAAGAAGCGGGTGTTCCCTTCCTTGCCAGATTTTCTCTTGAACTGAGCTTCTTTAGCCCAGTGTACAGATAGGAGAATATCCAACACACTAGAAATCATAGACTCCTTTGTCATTCATCCAATCTACATGCTTTGGAAACTGGACCATAGCCAATCCTTTCCATGCCCAAGCAGGCAAACTTCTGCTTTCTGTACATCTTCTGCATGTTCACATTTAAGCATGCTGCTCTGAAGCCTCTCCTCAGTCTGAGCCCTAGAATAAGCTGAAGCAAAGAGGTTGCATGGCAATAGGTTACCTTCAAGAAAAGGCAAGTCTGGCTTTGTTATATCTATAGCAGAACAGCTGTTAGACAGGATGCCAAAGGCTAATTGCCTTTTGTAAACTAGAGGAGACTTATTTGGGCAAAACAATTTGTTTTATTAATGATTTTAATGGATCTGTTGGATGCAAGAAATACAAGATCAGCAATTTGCATAAGTGAAATGAGAAGTTGATTCCCAAGACAGGATTTCACAAAGGCGGTTTTTGAAAAGCTCTGCCAATTGTCTCCTGTCTTTATTAAAGCCTTCACATAAGGTTGAACAAATGTTTTATGGAAGTCTTACTTATTGTTTGGTCTGCTTTAATGTGCAAATATATGGAATCCACTTATGGTCATGGTTTTACTTTATATGATTCTACTGAAATATAATGCCCAGAACAGAAAAGCAAAGCAAGTAAAAATATAGCATTAGAAGAACAGTCTAAATTTAATTCTCTCTTCACAGCTTCTATTGTATATATGGAGAAACATTACAAAAAGAATCTCACATTGTAATTTAAAATAAATAGAAACTGTTGACAAATTTGCCTGATTGGGGTATGGATAATTCTTTGTTGAAGGGGAGAGAAGAGTAAAATGGAACTGGAAAAGGAAAAGAAATTGACTTACTTGAGTTCATAAAATCTTATCCCAACTTTCTTTAACATGAATCCCTCCAGATGTGTGAGGCTCCAACTCTTCTCATGACTGATCAGCTCTGATTCCACATTGCTCAGATTAGTGAGTGAGTTGGAAATTTATTATGACATTTTGTGACAGGTACCACTGGTAGTTTATTCTACAACAACCAAATAATTAATCTGAGCTGAAAATAATTTATTGATAGTACAGACAGCCAACTGCTAACAATAAAGTTACATATGCTAACTCTAAACCAAAGGTCTTAAGCAGTGGTCCCCAACCTTTGTAGCTTGAGGGGGAGGGGAACTAGTCTGTGCAAGTGGCAGGCCAGCACATCCATGTACACACATGCAGCCCTTGTGCAAATGGTGGGCTGGCATGTGCACACATAGCTCAATTTGCAGAAGTGGTGGACTGGCATGCACACACATGAATCCCCACCATCCCACCACTCACACAAGTTGAGCTGTATGCATGCTCTGGCCAACCACTCATGTGCTGCTCTTCTGAATATGCCATAGCTCAGTAATGGGTTATGGTCCAGGGATTGGGTCCTCCTGGTCTAAAGGATGGTAAGAAAAAAGAGGTCTTAGTCAAAATGCCACCAAAAGAATTAATTCCAAGAAAATCATCCAGGTAGATTAGTGAAGCCATAGCAGATCAACTGATCCTCCCTGATTCTATGAAGACATATCCAGCTTCTGGGGATCACCCCCCAAAAAGAGATGAAGTCAGTACATATATTTGGACTAAAAATTGCACCTTAATATAAGCTATTATTTTCACTCAAATATTCTCCCATTGTTCAAGCATGATATTATATCCAAAGTTCTTTGCCCATTGAATCATACTACCAGTATGCTTTATATGGTCATTCTCCAAGTTCAATTTCAATAACAATTTATAAATCTAAATAAACATAAATATGTTCATCGCTATCACACTTTAGGATTTCCAATTCATTTTTCACAAAATCAAATCTATTTCTCTTTTTGTCTAGTTTCAATTGTAAATCTTTCAATTGTAAATATGTAATGACAAACACATTATTCTGATTCCAACATTTATTTTAACCTTATCATACAATATCATACCATAAATAGCCATGCCATCCAAATCTTAATTCATGGCGCTCAACCTGGAGTAATCACTCACTTTGGAGAGTCACCCAGGAAAAAGTGCTTTCTGAAACCAACTGTCAATGAACAAAAAATCATGCTATGTTGGAAAAATCTATTGATTGATTATGTGTGCCCAAGTTGTTGCCAATGTCTAGCAACTACATAGATTTTCCGCATGACAATCTGACAGCAAAGAATTAGAAATTTTATATTATCTCTTAATTACAATCTAGAGGTAGCCCACATTTTTGCAGCGTTGATGCAGCAAAAACTACATTTTATGAGTGGCTAAAATCAAATCTCCACTATCATTACACTATTAAAGCCGAGGGAACATAGTTCATAACTATTATGAATCTTCAAGACCCTAAAGAAAAATAAAAGATGTCTAGTGAGAAGAAATTTGCAGAGTCATCTGAATAAAGGTGCAATATTATGCCCACTCAACTGGAAATAAGTTCAATGGCCTTCAGCAGAACATAGTGCACTTCTATATCACTTACCTTTCCATTCAGCAATCTCTCACAAGCAGTTTGAAACCATCCATGCTTACCTACATTTTTACAAGCTCAATTTGTTAAGAACACACACTAACCAACATGTTCCCTGTAGAAATAGATGAGTAGGAGAATGTGAAAAAAGGTACCAAGTGTTCTGAACTGCTGCTTGTAGAACAAGTCTTTCATCATTACTCCAAAAAATCAGGAAAGAAAATATGTTACTATTACTCCCTCCTTAAATCCCTATATTTTGCTCATAGTATTCATTTATCAACTTACATATGCAGTAATCCTAAGCAACTACTTTGGAGCCAGCACCAGATTTGGTAGAGAGATTTCAGCATAATTTAATGTGAGCATAATTTAGAAC
The DNA here is from genome assembly GCF_900518735.1 of Pseudonaja textilis. Next base: position 4,186,683 of record NW_020769319.1, on the reverse strand, counting down.
AAGATTTCTAATGTGAGCATAAATATAAACCTATGAAGTCCTTGGTGCTCATGAGCATGGTTTGCTTGCATACATTTCACTACCCAACTGGGAACATCCTTAGTACTAGGGAATTTGAAGTTTATACTGTTTATATACAGTAGCCCTTACCTTGCATTGTTGCTGGGGGTATGCTTTTTTCTTTGGTAATTCCTTGATTAGGGATTTTTTTTTTCTGTTTATTTATCTAGTCTCAATCCCTTCTTATCAGAGTGTTGGCTGCTGGAGAGAATCAGTTTTAGTTCTTTCATTTTCCTCTTAGCTTTTTGTTTTCTCTTTTGAGTGATGTATAAATGTGGCTGAACCCTATGTTTCTTCTGAGGATTGTTTTGCCTGAGTGACAAGTTTCCAGGAATTCCCTAGTGGTTTTGGATTTAGCTTGGTCTAGGATGCTCACAACTATGGTTGGGTCTGTCCATGTGTGGTGAAACTGAAGTCTTTTTAGGATTTCTTCTGACTGCTTCTTGATATCCATAGATGCACTTTGCTAGTCTCCTGCTGTCTGCCTTACATAGTATCTGTTGCAGTGCTTGCACTGCATATTGTAGATGAGTACTGTTTCTTCTACTAGGACTACTGGGTCTTTTGGCTTGCTTTGGAGGCTTTGGTGGGTTTGTGTGCTACAATAATGCCCTGTGATTGTAAAATACACTGCTCAAAAAAATAAAGGGAACACTTAAACAACACAATGTAACTCCAAGTCAATCACACTTCTGTGAAATCAAACTGTCCACTTAGGTAGCAACACTGATTTACAATCAATTTCACATGCTGTTGTGCAAATGGAATAGACAACAGGTGGAAAACAGAGGCAGTTAGCAAGACATCCCCAATAAAGGAGTGGTTCTGCAGGTGGTGACCACAGACCACTTCTCAGTTCCTGTGCTTTCTGGCTGATAGTTTGGTCACTTTTGAATGCTGACGGTGCTTTCACTCTAGGGGTAGCATGAGACGGAGTCTACAACCCACACAAGTGGCTCGGGTAGTACAGCTCATCCAGGATGGCACATCAATGCCAGCTGTGGCAAGAAGGTGTGCATAGTGTCCAGAGCATGGAGGCTCTACCAGGAGACAGGCCAGTACAGTAGGAGATGTGAGGAGGCCATAGGAGGGCAACAACCCAGCATCAGGACTGCTACCTCCACCTTTGTGCAAGGAGGGACAGGAGGAGCACTGCCAGAGCCCTGCAAAATGACCTCCAGCAGGCCACAAATGTGCATGTGGCTGCTTGAACGGTCAGAAACAGACTACATGAGGGAGGTATGAGGGCCTGACGTCCACAGGTGTGGGTTGTGCTTACAGCCCAACACCATGCAGGACATTTGACATTTGCCAGAGAACACCAAGATTGGCAAATTTGCTACTGGCACCCTGTGCTCTTCATAGATGAAAGCAAGTTCACACTGAGCACATGTGACAGATGTGACAGGGTCTTGAGCTGCCGTGGAGAATGTTCTGCTGCCTGCAACATCTTCCCACATGACCGGTCTGGCAGTGGGTCAGTAATGGTGTGGGGTGGCATTTCTTTAGGGGGCTACACAGCCTTCCATGTGCTCACCAGAGGTAGCCTGACTGCCATTAGGTACCGAGATGAGATCCTCAGACCCCTTGTGAGACCATAAGTTGGTGCGGTTGGCCCTGGGTTCCTCCTAATGCACAACAATGCTAGACCTCATTTGGCTGGAGTGTGTCAGCAGTTCCTGCAAGATGAAGGCATTGATGCTATGGACTGGCCCACCCATTGAGCACATCTGGGACATCATGTCTTGCTCCATCCATCCACACCACGTTGCACCACAGACTGTCCAGGAGTTGGGCGATGCTTTAGTCCAGGTGTGGGAGGAGATCCCTCAGGAGACCATCTGCCACCTCATCAGGAGCATGCCCAGGCATTGTACGGAAGTCATATAGGCATGTGGAGGCCACACACACTACTGAGCCTCATTTTGACTTGTTTTAAGGACATTACATCAAAGTTGGGTCAGCCTGTAGTATTTTTTTTTCCACTTTAATTTTGAGTGCAACTCCAAATCCAGACCTCCATGGGTTGCTAAATTTGATTTCCATTGATAATTTTTGTGTGATTTCATTGTCAGCGCATTCAACTATGTCATGAACAAAGTATTTAATAAGAATATTTCATTCATTCAGATCTAGGATGTCTTATTTTTGTGTTCCCTGTATTTTTTTGAGCAGTGTATTTTTTAATGTATGGCAGTGTTGTCATTTTCATAGCAAAGATAGTTGTGTTGTAGCGAGTTGAGTGTTCAGGCACTTTTTGATAAAGTTGAGGGGGTAACCATTTTGTTGGAAGATGTTATATAAGCAATGCACTTCCCTTTTTTGTTCTGCATTTGTGCTTGCCTGAATAATGTTCCTCCACAGCTCTTCTTGTAGGAGGTTGGGTTGTTATTTTAGTAATGGAACACTTGGTTAGTGTGGATGGTTTTTTGATAAACTTGTCTTTCTAATTTTATACTATATCCTTTGATAATGAGGATATCCAGGAAGGGTAGTCTGTTTCTTCTTCTTCTTTTCTTCTTCCTTTGTGAATTTTATTCCTTTGAAAATATTGTTCATTGTTTCATATGAGTTCTCTAATTGTTGGCTATATACTGAATCCATACTTTAAATTGTGTTCGTAGGAGTGCTATAGTTCTAAATGCTGCATTAAGGTCTCTACTATAAGTCCTGAGAGAGCTGTTCCCATGGGTGTTCCTTTGATATGTTGTTCATTTGACCATCAATTAAAAATAAATAGTGAGATAGAGATTGATGAGGTCCAATGGTTATGGGTATTTTGGTATATTTGATTAGGTCAGGTTTGTGCTGTGTAATATTTTTGCCATGGTTTCTTTGACTAATTCTATGTATATGGATTTAAAGAATGTGATTATAACATAATCTTATTTTCTTCTATTATTAAATCTTTATTGAAGGCACTGCAGTGGCCATTTAATAGTATATTCATTTTTCTCTGCATTTCCAATCATTTTGTAAGTTCTTTGCCAATGTTGTATGTTGGGTTAATGATACAGTTGGTTAATGATACAGCTGGATGAAGAAGCATGTCAGAATTGTGTGTTTTGGGATGTCCATAGAGATGTGGATGGATGGGTCCACTGTTTGTCAACCACTGCTGTTCTTGGTTTATGTTTTGATCTTTCTTGATTAGGTTGTAAGGTTGTCTAGTTTCTGTATTTGGTTGGTGACCACTGAGATATAGATGTCTTTGTCTTCCAGTGACTTTTTGTATGTATTGTGGTTTGGCCTTTGTCTGCCAAATTCTTCTGGTCTGATTGTTTGCCTCATATTTTCTTGGGTCTCTGTAGCAAGTCCTGTGGTTTTAAATGCTACTCCCAAAGCTGCCAAGAATTCTAAATGATTAGCATCATCTATGTTATAGTTGAGGCCTTTCTGGGAGAAAATATGTTGTGTGGTGGATAATGGGAATCTGAATATATTGACTATCCATTTGGGTTTAATTACTTCTTTGTTTGAACAATTTGGTTTGGAGATTTGTTTTTCTTTTTTAGCTTGTCTTAGAGATGTAGTCTTGAATATGGCTGTCAGCATTTTTTGTGTCTTCTGAGGTCATAGTTTCTTCCAACTATTCCTTGAGGTTATGCTAGGATTTGTTTAGTTTGATGTTTGATAGTTGTTTAATCAGACAAATTCAGGCAGAGCAAACTACTGCATATAAACAGAGAGAAAACCCTATTCCTTGTATTGAAAATGTTACCTAGTCAGGTGAAAAAATTTCTGCAAGAAAACCAGAAAGCTCAGAGAGGCACCAAGAACTCCAAAGTTCAACACTGAGCTTCATATAGTTTCTTCTATCTATATAAATCAACCAAATCATAATGTGTTTTTTTTTACATTCCTCAATGGTTCTAGGAAATGTTCATGGGGATGGGATTATCTCTGTTATTAATATAAAAGTTTCAGTAGAAAGGAAATATTTGAAGACAAGTGTGCAAAGCATCAGCAATAATAATTAGTGACAGAAAAATCCATAAATTCAGCCAAGTCTGTTCATTAAAAGCAAGAAAAGAATACCAATTTCTTGTTATATTCATTGCTGAAGTCATTTAGACAAGATCAAAGCCTGAAGAAAGAAAAACCTATAGTAAAGGCTTTACTGACAGCAATTCATTAAAAAACATAAATTAGCACTCCAGTTCACCTCCTCTATTTTATATACACTATTGATTTTCATCGGATAATAAAGAAAAAACTCACCATCTCATAAAAATCAATTGTCAGAGATTATTCATATGTTTCATATGATCACACTTAATTGTTGCTAAATAAGGGCAGCTTCTTATGCTACCTTGAATCTATCAATTTCCAACTATAAGAGATCATAACAGACATACTAGGTGGATTTACAACAGTATCCTAATTCAGATATCACACATTCTGAGATTTTACATTTTAAGGATATTAAGGAGGTAGAGACAAATACTGTATCCCGCCTCTCTTAATTACCTGACATATATGTGGAAACTATTTGTAACAAAACATCAGCAAATGTTTTCAGTCATCCAGGTAGAATTGTCTGGATAACTGAAGCATGGCAATTGTACTTATTTTTTTGTTGGGTTGAGCAGTTTTGCTGCTTATCCTAGCAGCTTCCTCATTCAGGTTCATTGAGATATTGCTGCACATTTTGAGGAAGAAACCCTGAGTCTGGTACAAAAGGTTGGTGCAGGAAGAAAACATTCCAATGACTCTCTACCAATTTGATCTAGCTGAGGAAGCTGCTTAGATGAGCAGCAAAACATTTCAAACCAATAAGAAAATAGCTCCACTTTCCAGTAACCAGGCCATGCAAACAAGTGAATTCCCATCTGCAGTACATAAAACCATGGCCTTTCTGGTCTGTGGAAAAACTTTTTTCCATAAAAAGAGATCACTGGTGCCCAAAAGATTGAGGGCCACTGCCCTGGAGCATTTGATCCAGGAGAGAAGGAGGGAGGGACAACAAGTCTATCTTTCAGCCTCTACCCCCTTCCCCCTCCCTCTCATTTTGTAAGCATTTTTGTTATGTTAAAGAAATAAAATCATTTTATTTTCTAGACCATTCATTCAAAGTATAAGAAACTAATTAAATGGATTGAGACATGGAACTTCTGCAGACTTTTAATTCTTCTACCAGATATTCATTTTAGGTGATAGTGAAAGATTTATGCTGGAACTTTAAACTGAAGAATATTTGTGTAATAGCACAGAAAAAAAACACCTAAATCAACCAATAGGGCATATACTATTTCATATCTATCAGCTCAGAACAACAGATGAGATCTAATAAATATAATCAATAGACAGCAGGGACAGATAAAGAATCATAAAGAGAATAAAAGTATTGCAGCAATTCAATCTCTACCTCCCACTCCAGCACAATACAAGTCTTGTCTACTGTTTCTTTTCAACAAGGAGATTTTTCTAGGATTGAAGCTATATAATTTCTTGTAATGGATAGTGTTTAACTAAAGTGTGCTTTGTCTGACTGATAGGAAAGTTTTGAATAATATTCTTTCTCACTGATTGAAATATATGCATACAAACAGTATGTACATAACAATCATATAATTTCCTTTTAAGATGTACAGTATTATTAAAAGCACAGAAAAGAGAAAAACAGCAAGCACTATATGCTAAAGGCATGCTATGACAAAAGTAAGGGTAAATATAGATAAATTTAATTAACTCCAAAATAATTCCTATACTTTTTATAACTTTCTGTTTTTAAAACTCAACCTTATTTTTAATACACCCATATTTTGTTCCTTATTCATTCATTTATTTTAAAAGATTTATATAGCTGCTCATTTTGTAACAAAAACTCAAAGTGATAGACAGCCAACAAACAACAGAAACCCCCAAACCGTAAAACAAAAATCAATAACAATTTAAGTTATCTTGGGGTTTCACTTACCAATATATCCACCTGCCATCTTGTTGACCCCAACATTTACAGGTGCTCTTCAATTTACAATCACAATTGGAATCAGAATTTTCATTGTAATTTATTGGAGTCAAGTCAAGTGGGGCCCAATTTTATGACATTTTACAGGGGTCATTAAGTGAATCACCACAGTCATTGAATGAATTATGGGATTGTTAAGTGAATCCAGCTTCCCCAATGGGTTTTTTTTTCTATAAATTGGCAAAACAACCTTGCAAATTGTGAACTCAGGATTCTGCAACCAATTATAAATATTACCTGGTTGCCAAGGACCCAAATTAGAATCACATGACCAGGGGATGGTGTGATGGTCATAAGTGTGAGTACAGGTTTATAGACTACCTATATAATAAGAACTAAACCTTCAAGGCTTTACAGAAGGCAAATAGTTGATAACTTCTGCATCTTATTAAGAAAGATTATTTACTAAAATAATATTTGATTTTTTTTTACTTTCTAAAAATATAAATTTTCTATGCCAATTTTGTTGTTGTTATTATTGTTCTTGTAACACAAGCTGAGCAGCTATTCAAAACCTTTCATTCTATACATCTGTTAGGCATAAGAAACAGGACCTTTTTCTGACAGAAAGCCTATGTACAGATAAATATTTAAACATGGAGATAAATATTTAAATTTACTTCCATACTTTTAATGGGAAAATTGCTTTTTTAATTTAAAACAAGATGTATATTCTAGTTTCACTCATTTATAAACTATTAATGTTTTAATTTGCATTCTCATCAGAAGAACAGGAGACAAATTACTACTTTTTTCCAGACTTTGAAATGTTCCTTAATTAAGTACTGCTTATCATTGCATTACGTGTTATCTAAGTTGGAGGTACAAAACCAGTGGCAGTGACTCAGGTCCTCATGTCTTACTTAATACAATTTGGTGGTATGGATAAGAAAATAAACAATTTACATTTGGTCCTATTTTTCTCAACTTTGGCAACTTTGAAACACGCAAACTCTGTCTCTCATGGCTAGGGAATTCTAGGAGTTGAAGTCCATATGTCTTAAAGTTGTCAAGGTTGAGAAACACTACTCTATTCTCACTTTGTCCCAAGCAGTATTTCTTAAAAGAATGGCCCCAAGACCAAATGTGTTATGCTTTGGGGGAAACACCACTTGAAGCATCCATACTTCAAGAAAAATGGAAACTATATTTTACCTTCCATCATCTGATCTAGAACTGCGGTCACCAACTGGTGAGCTGTGGCTCATTGGTGGGCTGTGAGAAAATTTTGGTGGGCCGTAGGAAAATCTCACCCCCAGAGCACCCCCTCAAAGCAATTAATCCAGGTTGCACAGAAACTTAAAACTGCGCCACCCAATGGTCCGCGGGAACCCTCCCCCCCCCATTCACTCCTCATCCGGAAAACTTGCCTACTATATTGCTATTTTTCCTTTTTCTGACCATCATCTGTTCTGCTGTGCTGGGAGATTTAGATTAGCTAGGAAGCAGGAAATGGTTGGATTTCTTGCTTTCTAGCTAGTCTTTAGATCTTTGGCTCTGCTTTTAATCACAGCTGAACCTCCCTTAGGACTGAAGGTTCTATTATTCAGTACAGACTCACAGCAAGTAAATTTGAGAGACTGAGCTAGCTGATGGCAGATAATAGATCACTGAATGATTCTGTGAGCAACTCAATCTGCCTGCCTGCTTTGCCTAATTTTGGGTAAAAGTTGCCCAACTTTTTTATAAAAAAAGTTCAATATTTATATAAATATTTATGATATTTACATACAAGCCATGCCCAGCCAGTCACATGAGCACCAAGCCACACCCACAAATTAGACCACACCCACAGAACAGGTTAGTGGTCCCTGGGATTTAAAATTATGAGTTTGGTGGTCCCTGAGGTCCAAAAGGTTGGTGACCCTTGCTTTTGAATTCCCTGCAAGATCCCAGGGAAAATTGTAGGGGATGCAGCCCAAGAATCAAGTTAAAGAAAGAGCAGAAGTACTGTAGATAGCAAATTTTTACCACTGTATCCAATAAAGCCTTGGCAGTAGCTTAAACAATAAGAATTTATAGTTAGGGTCACAATTTACAAACTATAATGTGATTTGCATGCATCCATTATTGCACAGTATGAGAATCAGACTTTATGGATAGTTTAAAAAGCCATAGTTTAAAAAATCCTAGCTCACTGTCATGTGTAAACAAAACCATATTTTAATATTGTATGATAGAATGTTTTGAACCTTGGCCATTTTAAGATGAATAGACTTCATCTCTCAGAGGCTGAAAGGTTGAAATGGAAAATCCTGAGTCACACTGCTATATGAACATTGCATTATTTGTTGACTAATTCTCTGGTTGCATTTAAGTACTATTGTTTATGCAAACTCATATCCCAAAATGAAACTGATAAGCCATCATTTATCTGACTTCATTCATCTATTCCTCTATTAGTTCGTTCTAGTCCATGGGTGCCAAACTCGCAGCATCACATTGCCGTCATTGGTGTTTGTCCCCTTCACAGAGTTGGGGTAGGTGTGGCCTGTACATGACACATCCAGCCCATGGGCACTAGTTTGACACCCTTGTTCTAGGCTCATAGCTTTTGTTTTTAATCAGTGAATGTCCTCCACCCATCAGCTTATTATTCTTCTCACTACACATTTTACCACAACACTGAAATATCAGACAAATGAGGCTTGGGTTTCCATAATGGAAATAGCATATTCATAGTATCTCTAAATCGGTTAAATAGAGTGTTATTAATTAATCAATAAAATAACCTCAGTTTCATTTCTGATTTGAAATAAAAATTTTGTTGGTTAAGGTAATAAGCTACTTGACCTCACTAACTAGATTTGTATTGCGCCTCAGTTTTCTGCTAACTCAAAACCATGAAAGCAGATTTTCCCTTGGTGGTGTTAATTCACTTGCATTGTCAATATCACTTGGAGCAGAATGAACCTGAAACTCCTGGGATATTTCTGTAAAGGGAAAGTATCCTTCAGAAAGTTGAATTATATCTGTGGGACTCCATTACTTCCCCAACTTACCTACCAGATGGCTGCTCTGTTTTATTATGGATTATCTCTTAATTGAAACATCAAAACACTTCAAAGGAATACATAATGGTACCTATGCTCCAGAGCTATAAGCCATATGCCTAATTCTATGGTACAGTACTAATGTTTTCTGTTGCTTTCTTCTGTTACCATTGTTACATTCTGAAAAAGCTAATAAAGTAGAGGGTTTTTTAGACAAAATTCCTAGCATTTAGAAAGTTAATACTTCAACTTATTGGCAGAGCACAATATTTTTATGTAACTTTATTTTTTTTAATCAAAGAACAAACAGCATATGTTCTTCATTGTCCAGAGGCTATTGCTGCATAAAAATCACACTCATAGCAAAAACATGGGCCTTCTGTGTTTATAGTCCTACATGATGAGATGCCTTATTTTCTCTTTATTTATGAATGGAGGGAAGGTAGAGCTAGGCAATCACCTCTATTCACTTTCCACATAAAAGCTAAAAGAACTTTTTAAACAGTTTAAACTCACAAACAACCAAAGCAAAAACAGATTAACTGAATTCAGTGCACACTGTATTTGTTTGTTTGCTTGCTTGCTTTTACCCCCACCTATCTGCAGTATTGTACCCCCTAAAATGGTAAAGGAATTTGTGTCTCTTCCCTTTCCCTCACTAACATTTTCATTGGGGTTAGGATGGAACAAGAAAGGCTTCTGTGGGCCAGTACACCACAGGGCTGCGTGTTGAGTCCCTTACTCTATACTCTTTATGTGCATGACTGCATTCCCACTCACACTAGTAATACTATTGCTAAATTTGCAGATGATACAACAGTGGTGGGACTCATCTCTGGGGTGGGGGATGAGTCTGCCTACCGAGATGAGGTGGATCGGTTGCTTTCATGGTGGGGAGACAATAACTTGGTCCTCAACACCAATAAGACCAAGGAGTTTATAGTGGATTATAGAAGGAACAGATCAGACATCCAGCCCTTGCTTATCAATGGAGACCAAGTGGAGCAAGTGGCCAGTTTTAGGTTTCTGGGTGTTACCATAAAAGAGGACCTGACCTAGGGTGCTCACATTTCGGCACTGGTCAAAAGGGCCCAGCAGAGATTATACTACCTGAAACTTCTCAGAAAACAACAACTGGATGAAAAACTGCTGGTGACCTTCTATCACTACACCATAGAGAGCATTTTAACTTACTGCACCTCTGTATGGTTTGCCAATTGCACAGTGGCAGATAAGAAAGCACTCCAGAGGGTTAACATCATAGCCCAGAAGATTATTGCTTGCCCTCTCCCCTCTTTGGAAGAGCTTTATAGGTCCTGCTGCCTTAAGAACGTTCAAAACATTCTCAAAGATCCATCTCATCCTGGGAACCCATTTTTTGAACTAATATCATCTGGCAGATACTACAGAATAATAAAAACAAGGACAAATAGGCTGAAAAACAGCTTTTATCCCAGGGCAGTAGCTCTTTTGAATTCTGCTGTATAGTGCAGTATTGGTGCAGTGTTGGGGGTTTTCGTTCAATGTGTAGAGGGTGAAGGATGTGTGTTTGTGTTTATTTTCATGGTCATGATGTGCACTGAAGATGGTGTTTGATTTCATTGTACGAGGTACAATGACAACAAAATAAACTAAACTAAACTAAAACAACAGCGCTCCCACTTTGCATGCTTAAGTCAGGGAGCGGGGACCCAATATTACCCTATATTCATTTATTGGTGCCAATTAATTAACAATAAGAGTCAGCAATAAGAGACAAATCTTTACACAAAATTAAAACCTAATTTCTTTTATTATTTCTTTTAGTCACAGTTGCTAATGCTAAATTGGATTGTTCCAATTATTCAATTGTGAGAAACAGAAAGAAGAATGTATGCCTTTCTGTGATTCTGTGTTATACATATACTCCTATTCAAATTATTGTATCTCTCTTAATTATATTTTTGTAGATGCTTATTTGAGTGTGGAATTTTACTGCCACCCGCTGTCAATTATTCAAATGCTTATAGAATTTATGTCTTAACTAAGCAGTATATTCAAGAATGTGTGGGGTATATCCTTTTTTTTCTCTCTCACTGCTCCTTCCACAGCAAAGCAAAGAATTTTTTAGAATAACAATTAGAAACTTGGCACCTGTAATGTGTCAGAGCTGCTATGTTATAATTCAAAGAATGTGTCTGAGTCAAACCATGTCTTTCTTTTTCTTCTTTTGTATTTGCAGTAGTTGAAAAGCTATTGTCTCTGCATTTTGATGCCTCTGGTAATATATGTGCCTGTAACCAAATATCTTTAATCAAGATTCTGTGTAAGACCTCTGTAAACTAGGGGCTCTTGTTCTTGGCTTATTCAAGAACAAGAAACCAGTGACTCCTTGAAAATCTAGCCTTAGAAATAATCAAATAATTGTTAAATCCTCTCTACTTGCTGTTGTTTCTTTGGATTTTTATCACATGATGAAAGTGGGTTTTTTCATCTTGAGGAAAGCAACATTGTTATCTAATAGGACTTTTTGTCATGTGGATTGCTCTTGCCTATATACTGATGTTGATTTTTCATACCAAAAAGATGCCTCAAACCTTAATGTTTTGTTCTACATCTTTTGTTGTTCTGTTTAATTAGAAACAGTGGACATTGGGACAGAACAGTTTTCACTTAGACTATTGTACTTCCAGGGGAGAAAAATTCTGCAAACAAGGACAGCTAATAGAAGTTTGACAGGAGAGTTCAGTAAAGGAGTTGAAAGGGTAGGTCTCTAATGAATCACCTCACTAAGTTGACAGTATATCCTTGTATTCTGTCTGGTAATAATTTGTTATATATTTCCAGCAAGAACAAGTATACAGCAATGCTAGAAGAAGAAAATGTAAGAGGATTGCAGGAACAAGCCGCCACACTTCAGTTTTATGAAGATTCATTAGAAGGCTACAACAGAGGCTGACAGAAGCAGCAGTTCTCCACAAGAGAAACATATAAAGAGCAAGGCCAGCAAAGGAGAATGATAACAAAAATATTTTGTTGAAAACTTGGAAATCACTTTCTGGCTTGTGCTGGAGGGGGAGGCAGTGTGTTTCAGGCTCTGAATCTCTTAGGAAGATGTGAGATGGCAGTGAACAGAAGACAAGAAGGTTTAAGAACTGGGGGAATGCAAATATAACTTGAAAGAGGTCACAAATAAAATAAGTGGAAAAAAATAACTAAACTGGGGTTGGATAAACCATTTAATAAAAAATCTGAATGAATATTAACTCATAAAGATTATGAACCATTGTCCTTATGTTAATGCTCAGAAGAAGGAAAATAAGCAAGCTGAACTTGAATTCATATTATAGGACAGTAAAATGATGTCCTAGATATAACTGAGATCTGGTGGGATTATTCATATAATTGGAATAAGTGAACCTAAGGATACAATATTTCTGAAACAAAACCATAACCAAAAGGACTAAAAAAATAGGACTAATATTATATGTTTCAAAGTATCCACATAAGCACAGAAATTCAAGGGAAATGATTCTGCCATTATTCTTGAAAGTCTCTGAGATAGCAATGTTTATCTCAGAGGCTTTCTTAAGAAGAAATAAAATTTCACCATTGTTGGCATCTGCTGCTGACCATTAATAAAGAAGAAAGCAAATTGTTGATATTTGAAAAAAAAATTAAGTAGTAACAGTGATTATCTTGACATCTTTGTGGGAACAATCTCTGTCAAAAATGGAAATCTCATTAAATTCCTGGACTTTTATGCTGACAACTTCATCTTTCCATGTATCAGAAAGATGGGCTACTGACAGGACAGTAGTACATCTTCAAAGGATCTCTTTTTCAGATTTTAACAACTGGACAATCTCATAAAGAGAAGACATTCTGCTAACACTAAGGTGGAAGCTAAATTCCCTCACTATTAATAATACAGAAAATGATTCTTTAGCTGTGAAGAAGTTATCTGCAAATGTCAGATGAAATCCAGCCCTGTGTTGTAAGTCAAAGTATAGCATATAGAAATGGAGCTAGCTATTTCGTTCCTCACTTCACTTTTGATGCTGTCTCCTCCATACACAGATTTCCTATTATTACTATGAAGGGTGCTCCCCAAATCATTGTCATGTGAGCCCATTTTTGCATACAGATAGTCATGAGCAATTAAGGTACAGGGTCTAAGGCAAAGACTAAAAAGTAAGCTTGTGACAAAAGCTAAGGCAAATATAAGGTTAGAAAAAAGCTAACCTCAATCCCTGATCTATCCAGGTATTATAGTATCAATAACAAGAGTAGATGTGTTAGAACTGCAAAGTGCATTGAGAAACAACCCCCTCCCCCAAAAAACCATTATTATTAGCAATAATTAGGTACTCTTTCTATGAACATGTCAAAAAGCCACTTCCAGAATGTTAGTATGTGCACAGGGATACCCCATCATGTGTCCTCTGCTAAAGTTAGCTATTTTGTTCAATATCCCCTGTACGATGTAGTAATGCCACTCCCTGCCTGAATGTGTCCTATGTGTTGCTGCCAATCCTGCCATCTTAGTTTTAAGCCATGTGATCCTAGATTAGGGGTGTCAAACTCGTGGCATCACATTGTTGTCACATGATGTATCACGACTTTTTCTCCCTTCGTGGAACCAGAAATGGGCATGGCCAGCATGTGACACATCCGGCTCATGGGCCACGAGTTTGACACCCCTGTCTTAGTTAGTCCACCATAATATTCCCTTCCTGGATGATGCACTGAAGACCTATCAACTTCGTTACCACATAATCACTTTCTCCTGTTGTGATGAGATGTGTGGTGAATAGCTTTATACAGAGTTTACTATGCATTAGCCACAGGAATCAACTATCCCAGAGGTTTTGTAAAAGAACATGCTAACATAAATCATAGATAGCAATCACACCAGATGAGGACTGATATAAGTAGAAGAATTATATTTGTAAGAGATATCTCTCTTTTATTCATATAATCTTTGCTCTTCCAGCATAAGCCATATTATGTACAAATAGCTTCTTATGTTAACCATTTTCTTCCTGTGATGTTCATTTTCCCTATTTATTCTAGTTTGCTTTTTATAACTTAATAATGAAAAAACCCTGTGGGAATAGGAGTCAATAGTTAGGCACAGTTGTTTCATCTTCTCAAATTGGCCTTTATTGATTCTCACTTAGAAAGTCAGAAAAGATCACAGGTAGGTGTTTAGTGAGCTTTTCATCATCAAATCCATTAGCACTAAACTCTGGCTACTACTAATGAATCACTAGCATGGCATTATAACCAGTCAGAATGGTGACAGAAGCTATACTTCAATATCATGGAGAAGATTTCCAACTCAAGTTGCACTGAAAAAAGTGAAATCCCAGCCAGTTGTGTGGAGCTTCCCAGGAGCTATTCTAGGAGATTGTGCTCCAGCACTGACAGCATGACCAGTATGTGCCAAGTGAATTAAATTCTTTCCCCTTCCCTTTACAAAAAGCCTTTGAATTCATCTTAAATACGTGAAAAGCCTACATTTTCCAATAAATGTCATACCTTGAATAAATTTAGTCTAATCACCTTCTAAAGATTTTGCTCTGCTTGAATAATGAAAAAAGGTGATATAAAAATGGTATGAAACTAGTATGCCCCAGGACAGGTTGCATTAAGTGTAATTACATGTGCTTCAGCAGCTGCAGCAATGTGCTGTGAGAAAAACTTTTAAGGTGACATAAGTTAATTGAACAAGTTCTAACAGAAGAAAACAGAGTGGGGTGGAGAAGGAAGGGAGGAAGGAAGTTGGTTGATCTTAATTTTTCAAGCTGGAGAATGTAAAAAACCTCTAAAAGTAGCAAATAGGGAACACATTTTATAATCAAGAAGGAATAGAGACTGTTATCTTTCTCTAGGCATAAAGTAACTTCCTTACCATGAGAGAAAACATCTCATGCACAGCAGTCTTATGATGTATCAGCATATAAAATAGGGCAACCATCTGTAAAATAAATCATGGTATTTCTTTAGTGATATTGATCAACATGGTATTACTCAGAGGGAGGGAGAAAGGAAAAGTAATCTTCAGTCTCTAGCATTAATGACAGCATCATAGATTTATAATCAGTGGGCTTCAGAAGAAATCTCAGATTCTGTTATCTTTTCCCTGTGGAATATGCAAAACTGTGAAAAAGACTTTTGCACTGACATTTCTTTAATGAATACAATGCTTTCTGCCTCAAGCAGCGTGAGGACTATAAGAAGAGAAGACAGCTTGTCTAGAGCTGCTCTCTCCCTATAGCTAAGCTTTTAGATGGTATATTCTTATAACAAAAAGTTGGAAAAGAATAATTAAACTCTCAAAAATGTCTCTGCAACACATGCATGTACATGCACATTTTTGGAAAAAGGGAATGTGACATGGACATATTGGTTTTAAGAAAGACAAATAAAAGTATATTTCTATTTAACCAACTTAAATTTAATTTCTCTGAAGAGAAATTGTCCTTATTTGTAAGCAGAATATTTTTTTAAAAAGACAACCCTAGTGCTTTAAAAGGTGACACTAGTTCACCTGCAAATGTCATACTTTTCTGAATGCATGTGGCTTGCTGAAAAAATGCTGAAAAAAGACATTCTGACCAGGATTATTCAAGCTAGGTTAGAAAGGTGAAAATAATGAGAGTATCTACTCAACAAAACAAATACAGATCAATCATGATGATGCAAAGGACACAAGGACCATACACAAGCCCAAGGACACAGAGTTCCCAGAAGGTCCCTGTGAAACAGGTAAATATTTTCATTGTAAATGTTTGTAGCTAGGAACCCATTGGTTAAATGATTATGTGCCATCAGGTGGTGTTAACAGTTAGCATATTTTTTTCTCCATGACAATCTGTTCCTGATCTAGTTTTTTAGGTCTTCCAATGGCACACACATTGTCACTGTAACTGAGTCCAATTTCCTTACTTATTGTCTCCTATTTCCTTCCACCTTTTCCAACATTACAGCCTTCTGTCAAGAACTTGGTTTTTGCATAATTGCTTTTTTGGCAGTCCATAATATTCTCAGGAGTTCATCAAAGTACAAAAGTATCAATATTCTGCTTCTTCAAAGTCCAACTTTCATTTCCATAAAGCATCCCAGAAAATATAAGCTTGCATGATTTGTGTAAAGCCATATTACTTTCTAAAGATCCTGCATCATCAGAATCAAAAGCTTCCATATTGAAGACCTTTATATGCAATATCTGATTGCCTACAGCACCAACATAATTAATACGACACAGGTGAAGAGATTGTCAAAATAAAAAGTATATGTAGTATATTATATAGGTATGGACCAGTGACCAGATAAAATATAATTCTAAATCAGAAAGAACAGCAGATGATTACTACTTTGTCTTGATTAAACTTTGGATATTTAATGAATAAGCTAATGAAATTATAAACATAATGAATTGAACCAGCATGAAATCTACAGAAACAATCTCCTGAAATCTATCTTCAATGTTCATGAAAGCAGAAATCTTTCTTTCTTGAGGGTCATCTCTGGTCAGCCATCATTGAAGTCTTGATTATTATCAAGCATATTTTCCTCTTTGTGTGGGAGGGGAAACTTCATTCAGTGATTCAAAATGAATTCACACACATATCAGGAGATGTGATTTTTTTTTTCAAACTTTTTCCCAACTTTGGGAAGGAATGAGATTGTAATTTCCTTTCTTTTCCTAACTTTTTTTTTAATATCCTACAATGTTGTTCCTTTTCTCATGGTACTGCCAACATTTGTGCTGACCTAACACATTAATAGAAATGTATTTAGTCAAGAATCTACAAGATCCTGAATTTCATCCACCTGTCCTTTTTTCATGATCAGGACTTTATTTCTATATGCATTGTTATTTACAAAGAAGGGCATTATTTTTACTGATTTTCAACAGGGCTGTTTAGCCAAACACACAGTACACATGTGCATGCACACAAAAGAAAGGGAGATTTGACAGAAATCACCTTCCCCATCTTTCATTAGGTCAAAAGCCCTATGAGAATGAAAAAATACCTTCTAAATGTAATCCATTGTCAACTTTTTATAAATATGTTACTCACATCATCTTATTAGAAAATTAATAATAACACAGCAGCAAATTTCCTTACAGGCATTCAGGATGAGGGGGAGAGAAAATTATTCTGAAAATTCATTTCAGATTTCTCCTTTTATTGCTTATCAAGGGACATTATAGAAGCTTGTTACCTCAATAGAACAATATTTTATAAAAAGAACATGGAAATATTGCTGTGTTGATTCATTCAGAAAAAAATCTACTGACTACATTTAGATATTTACATACCTTTGTATGGGAAATTCTTAATAATCTGTCATTCTTAATAGGATGTACTGGTTACTTCTTCTCTAACACTAATTCAGTCTCTGCTCTGATTCTGGCTTTAATTTAACCCTGGTTTCCCATTACAAAATATATTTATAGTAACATGGATAATCTGGTTTCTTGATTAGTGTACACAGGAGCTAGTAAACACAGCTGTTTATAAAGGTACAATTCATCTCATTTCATCTTAATTGATTTTCCAAGTCCCCTTTTATTTGTATAGCTCAGCAAAGTCTTTAATTTCAAATGTTTCAATGTGGGAGATCAGAAGATATTTGTTTGTAGTATATTGCTCAGTCATTCAATTTTTACAAGTGAAATACTAGAAATGTTAAATAGGGCATATGGCATAGAAGATATTATAAAATAATCTTCAGAATAACCAAGTAAACAGGTCCTGTGCCTTTTGTTTTAAATCATTCACTGGGACTTAGAGACAAGGTTTAATTTAAACTAAGACATTCCTGGAAGATATCTGTAATTCCTTTATCCTAATTTCAAACTAAAATGGATAATTTGTAGTCATTCAGTGCAGCTCTACATGTGAGTCCTGGCTTCTAACATAAAGGAGGAGAGGGAACAATAAAAAGTCAAGATTTTGGCTGTAGCAAAGCCCTACCCCTTTTGTTGCATTTTGTTGCATAATACATGTGGACAAGGGTGGGCTTTACTCATATGATCAGGGCCACCATCTTGATTTTTTAAAATCCCATTTACTCCACAAACCCTTCTACAACATAACTTATTAATTTTCATTTCTATTTGCTATGTGATGACAAAATATTATTTATACTCATTGCTACTAAAATATCCTGAGCCTGTTTATCTCTAATGAATACAACACTGACATTAAAATGTGACATGATGACAAACAGGTGGACAGGGTTGTAAAAATCTTGAAATATTTTTACTAAATAAGATGAGAAACCAAAGTGTGAATAACTAGAGCGAATACAGATAATCAAATAATGACTTAAGTCAGTGCTTCTTGTATGGCATATTTTCATCCATTTCTAAGTAGTGGAGAATTTTATAGGGTTATCAAATTGAGTTGTTCCAAGCTCCATAAACCAACCATGTCACAAAAATTGTGTCTGTAACCATATGTAAATTACAGCCACAAAAAAAAACCCTGCCAATAATATATTAAAGAAAATATAATTGTAATTGTTTATCTCAATTGGGTAATATTTTGGTTTCCCAGAATAGGATTTACACAGTCAAATCACAAACCCCTAGAATACAACTTTTGAGGCAAAAATTCACCATTGTTGTCTTAGAACAGTTCTAGATTCTGCTTGTAACTAACACATAACTAACTAACTTTAAAACAGGTGTGTCACAATGTAAATGTACACAATTTACTTTAGGTTTTAAATAATTTTTAAAATCACCTCAATTTCTTCCACTCTCTAGAGCAAACCCCATCCCTACTTTTGCTGTGGCTAATATACTAAAATTTTGCTTAAAATATTTTCCCTGAATTTAAGATGTCTACAAAATCTGAGAGAGAGAGATTCTCGCCATTTTGAAAGGATGCTGATATTTTAATCAAAATAATTACAAAAAGATTGCTGGTAGAATTGTTAACACAGACTTAATGATTTTTTAACAAAGACTAAACTTTTCAGTAAAAGTGTCTGCCATGAAAATATTGGCCTTTAACAGACACAACTGCTTTTAGTAAATGTTTCCATTGCTTTTTTTCCCCTTCTATGCCCCATTCATTCCCATTGATCATCTATAAAAGCTCCCACAATTTTGTACCCAATCTCTGTCCTAAATACTGGTCAACTTATTTCTTTTTTTTTTAATTTAGCCAATTGTACTCTACCAAATGACATGGCACTGCTACATATGATCCAAAACTTTAATTTATTTCAGGTTTTCTCAATTTGGTATCTTTGGTGGGCAATATTTACTGGAAATTCTGGAAGAATTTTATTTTGTTTGGTTTTCTCAAACATACACTTGCACCATAGCTATAATTCCAAAAATAGCTGGCTCAGAATTATGTAAAGCTTAATAAACCCAATAATAAACTAATAGATTTAAAACTGATAGGACAGTTTAAATTGTAAAATGGAATAAAAAAAAGAAAAGTGTAAATATATTTCATAAATAATTTCAATGTGATTTTTTTTCTGGGATTCTGGTACTTGCACTCCTAACACATCTGGAATGGATCAGATAACATAGGTTATAAGTTACTAAAATAAAGTTTAGCAATTATAACTGTATTATTGTTTAGGGCTGCTTAGTGAACTTTGGAGGACCTTTGCCAAGCAATAGATTCCTTTGTAACTTATGTCAAGCATTTAAAAGGGATGGCTTATATGAGATAACATGATTCTAATGACCCATAACAACTGGAGAAAAAGTAAAAGCAGAATCTCATAGGCCACACTGAGGGAGGGAAAGATGATATGAGGATATGTTTGTAGATCTAAAGAAAAAATCCCAGGATAATAGCATTTCTCCCAGTTCTCTTATTACTGACATAATAAATATAGACCAATCTGACTTTGCTTGTGCAAAAATGCCAGCATGTGCATCCTAAACAAAGCCTGCTTTGTAACCTATCTCAAGAGTTACCTTAAGATGTTACAGGAAAGAATAAGGGGACAAAGGGTTGCTAGTGAAAAAGTAGAGGCAAGGAACTAATTCCTCTCATTGACTGTTTTGGAAACAAAGTGAACATGTGAATGTAACATCCAAGGCAAACTATTAGAAAGAGCATTACTTATCCTTTCTTCTTTTTAACAACCACAAGAGTATCAAGATTGCATAAGATTTGCATAAAAAGTGGAAACAAATATGCGCCATTCAGTTTGCTGAAAGAGAACTAAAGATAGTGGCCTTTGCCTTTTGTTTCTATCATTGTTTTGTTGTGTGCATTAACAATAACAGTATAATGGATGTGACCTTGAAGGTTTTATAGTCCAACCCCTTGTTCAAACAGGTGACTATATACCATTTTGGACCAATTGTTTTCAATATCTTCATAAAATCTCCAATAATGGAGTTCCCACAACTTCTGGAGCAAACAGTTTAACTAATTAATTGTTCTCACTATCAGGAAATTTTCTTTTTAATTGGTTGGATATTTCTTTGATAAGTTTCTAACCACTACTTCTTGTTCTGCCCTAGGTGCTTGGTCGACCCCTTCCTGTCTATGGCATCTGTCAGCCAAAATTAATGTAAATACTTTCATTACTCAATAAAGAAATTGATATATAATTCTTAGTAGAAATTAATTTAGGGGTACCATTCCTTTGTCTCCAAGTATCTATTAAAGCCAGATTATCCAACAAATGAAAAAAAAAGAGTTTGATAATTTCCTAAACTACATTCATTTCTTTTCAAGTGCTACCAACTACTGATTTCATATAGAGATCTGTGAAAACATCCTAGTATAGATTGATCTTAATTGTGTTATCTGTGTAAATGTTCCATTTATTTTATTTGGTATAATTTTGGCGTATTTTGCTTTGTTTGTATTTGTGCTTGGCTTTAAACATTTACTGCTGCTGTTGTTCCATCATGCCATAGATGGAGATCTGATTCTGGGTTACAAGGTCAAAGTAGCAAGAATTAATGGGAAGAAATTAACTTAGCATAATGGTGTTTACTCACATCAGCCACATAGATCAAATGATACACAATAATGCAAGATACAAAACAGAAGGATACAAATTGAAGATATCTTCAGCAGCATTATTTCTTTTTGCTATAATTATTAGAAATCTGCCAATATCCTTCTAACCAACAAATTACAATTCAGTAATTATGGATATAACAATCATTCCTAGTTATTATGAAGGCTATTATTGTTGTTATTGTTAATTTGATTTGGAGACCAGTTAACTCCTCTGAGATTCTGGGTGGCTTACAATTACAAATTCAATTTGCTTCTGTAGTATAAAGCTCTAAATCAACTATTAGAATTAATACAGCTCAAAACTATATTTCTATTGCCTGATTGCAAAACAGTTTTCAACAGTAGTTCCTCTATCCCTGTAGCTATAGTAGAAATGGCACCCACCATCACAATATATTGATTTTCTTACTTGTCAACACAAACATACACATATTCTTTTGGAACGAAAGACCAAAGGGCATAATGTGGAATGGTATATTAGATGGCAGGAGCTCAATTTTAAATAGAACTAAAACATGATTTACGGTGGTTTTATGTTTCCCTAAAGTCTATAAATGAAAGATCTGGGAACTAGCTTTACATATTAATGCTTGTGTTATAGCTTTGAGACACTGGGTAACATAGATCCATGCTGGACTTTGTTCTTGTTGCTGTTAATCTCACTCTGCAGTTGCCAAAGGGTAAGTATAGCACATGTATCATAGAAGTAATATTGAAGGCTTCTTGGTACAATTTGTAATTTTTAAAGAAAAGAAGCTTCTAAAGAGGAAAAACAGTATTCATTCAAAAGCCTTGTGGGTATGCGCCATTCAGATAAGGGAGTCAGTGTAGGAATGAAATATGATGAGATCTCACTGGTCCAGGATAGCATAGCCTATGTGCAAGTTGTTTGACAGAGAAAATCTGTTGGGTTTTCCTTTCATAAAATTTTTAAAAAGATAAATAATCCATTGTGTGCCTGGACTTTAATCTGAGTGTTGTACCTATGTTTATCCAGTGAAATCTAATTGCTTATATCAAATACACAAGTTATTGTTACTGGCCCATATGTGCTCCCACTCTAAAATTTAGGTGTGTAATTGTAATAATGCAATAGAATATTAAATATATGCAGAGCAACAGTACAGATCAGATCATATATTATTATAAGTGATATAACTGTTATTACAATTAAATCATTTATTCTTTATCTGCCAACAACTCTATCCTGATTTACTCCTTTATGAGTGAGCCATTAGAATGCCGCTGAAATGTCAAGTGAGGCCCTCAGCCCAAAACAGATTGCTCTCCCAAAACAGTTTTTTCTTCACAATATTTTTTTTATTTTATTTAGAAAGTTAAAATACAAGTTCAAAAAAAAAAGGAAAAAAAACATTTTACAAAACAAAACAAAAGTAGATAAAACATTTTAAAATGTGCACCAGAAAAGACAAAAAGACATACTCCCCCGCCCCCGTTGAATATTGATAAATATATTGCAACAATCATACAATGCAAAGCAGGCCTACAATACAGAATGGAAACTAATGGTAACCTTATTTAAAAAATATATGTTAAGGGGTCCAGAAACTGCACAAAAGTTTTTCTAAAACTAACTCCCTTTTAAATTAAAAGTTTCATAAATTTTAGAAAATATTTAATTTGTCTTTACGACTTTCTTGTAGATTATCCTAAGTGATTATAAACTTTTAAAATGCTGATAGTAATGAGATGTTTATTTGGCATCCTTGTTTAGACATTCAAAGCAATTGAAGCCTCAGAGGCCATTAAAGTGTCCAAACTAATCAAAAATCATAACAAATACTTTAACTGCATGTGTTTGAATACTATATTGTTATGCATGCAAACACAAAACAATGTAGGAGGCAAGCTTTCCTATAGTTGTAAAAATGCAGGTAAGTTCCTGAAAGATTTATTCCATTTCAAAAATCATCCATTGCTCAATAGATAAGTATACATTTATAGAATATACACTTATGTAGAAATCCAAAAACTGAGGATTAACTTTGTCGTAATTGATACAATTATGTCCATGAAAGCTCTAATTGTATTGTGTTAGTAATATTTTTTATATTATTATTTGTTTAATTAATGTATGCAACACCTGTTTGCCAACAACTGAGGGTGGTTCACAAAGTAGAAAAAGTATCAATAAAACAATACAACAATAAAGATAAAGGAGCAAAAAGATGTCAAAACCGGACATTTCATATTTCAAGCTAAAGCCAATAGATTATCAATTTTCTCTTCCCTGTTTCCAATAAATCTACTTCATAAATATCAATGCATACTACATCTTCAGAGCATATTATTTATGAAGTTCTGACAAAGTTAAAAGGTAACATTTCAAAATGTGATTAAAACCCACCTTTATTTTTCTTCCCTTTCTAAATGTCTATACTCTGTTCTCATTCTTTTCTCTTTTAGGGGTATAGGTTATTACGTTACCAAATAATTTTATTTCAAGGCATCCCAAATAGTTCACACATTGGTCTTTTTTTATTTGGAAAAAAGTCTATATATTTCAGTTGTTTCTTTCTTTCTTTCTTTCTTTGAAAATTTTATTTGGGTTTTCACAAAAAAAAACACAAATAAAACATCTTTTTTTGAAAATAGCATGGTCCCGGGTTACACTTCTTCATACAGACACAAACTCAATTTCATGCTCACTTTTTATGTTCTATTCCATATCTTATTACTGTTTTACATTTTCTACATCGTTTTTCTTCTCTCTTAATTTTCTCAATTTTATTTTAATTATCTCATATCAATTCAAATCATTATATTTATACTTTGTCTGTCCTGTTTCAATTTCATATTTTCTTTTCTCATTAAACAAATTTTCTCCTGTTGTTACTAATTGGAGTATGACACCTTTATATCTTTTAATTTTATCCATTCAACTCTTATTTAAGCTTCAATATATACCTTGAGGTTATAACATTCGATACATAACTTCCAATCAAATTCTGCTTGGTACATTCTTAAAATGCACACTATATTTTTAAAAAGTGATTATAAATATAAGTAATTAAAACACTCATTCCATTCCAATTCAATTCTATCATTAATATTCATTAAAGTTTTAACAGCTTTAACATTACTTTTCAATTAAATATCATACTTCCTTGGGAACACTTATAAGGTTTCCGTAATTAATTTTTTCCCACTATTTATCTTCCCTTATATTGTATAAAACATTAAATAATTAAAATGTTCCCATCCTTTCCTAATTCAGTTCTCTCATTCATTTTATTTCATTTATTTATTAACAAACATTTCACTAGATTACAATAACTATTTTATCCATCCTTTTAATCATACATCGTTTCATATTTTCTAAAATTATTTCTATTTCTAATATAACAATACTATCTTATGTACTTTTGCAGAATCCCTTTTTCAATTAAATTTTCACCCATTATCTCTAAATAGGCCCTGTTTCTCCATATCTTGTTTCTGTCCTTTATAACTTCTTTTCCTTTCCTTCTTCCCTCTCTTCTTCTCCCTCCCCTTTTTACCCCCTTGTCTCTCTAGTTCTAATTCTCTCTTCTGTATTCCTCTCTTCTGTTGCTTTCTAATATTATATTTATTTTTCAAGTTATTATTCCTTTTCTTGGTTGTTTTTTCAAATCTTAAACTTTTCATTCTCTTTCCCCCCTTTCCTTTTTTTCCCCCACATAAAATTACTTGTTTATTAAAGATGGCTTCTTATTTGTCCCAGCTATAAGTATTTTATTCATTTACAAACAAGGTTTTTTTTGCAAAAAATCAGGTTTCCCTTTAATTAGAGCATAAAATATATCAAAGCTTCCCAACTGTTCCCATTCTTAAGTATCCAAATTATATAATACCTCTCAATTTCCAAAATGTGTTTCCTGACTATATAATTAGAATAAAGTCCTCTAGCAAATTTCTACTCAAATGGAATTGGTCAACCCACTTCAGCAAGATCTAGCTAATGCTTAGATGGAAACATACAGGAAATCCCAGGGCTGGATCTTCAATTAAAATTGAAAATTAACCACTAAAGAAGAAAAAAAGCAAATTTATTCCTTCATATTTATTAATTAATTTATTTAAATTTTTAATTGCACTAATACATTTTTTCTTAGCTTTCTTCACTTTCTCTGGAATTTTTATTGCCATGCTCATCTTGGTGGTGGAGTGGTTAGAATACAGTATTGCAGATGAATTCCACCCACAGCCAGGAGTTTGAGCCTGACTGGCTCAAGGTTGACTCAGCTGTCTATCCTTCCAAGGTCAGTAAAATGAGGACTCAGATTGTTGGGGCCAAATATGCTGACTCTAGTATAAACCACACAACGTGTGCTGTAAAGCACTATGGAGGTTTATATAAGTGCTGTAAAGCACTATGGAGCTTTATATAAGTGCTATTGCTATTGCTGTATATGCTTAACAAGTATAAGAAGATATTTTATCTGTCTCCAAATCATTAGCCCCCTCCTTTTATTTACTACCTGTTTATAATTACTATCTGATTCAGTTCTATTGTAGTTTTGTAACAAATTATTAATTTCCAAATAACGTTTATTTGCCTTTTATGGTCATCAGATGTATATCCTCACAACTTAAAATTAGGTTCATGGTATCCCAACTTATTCTTAAGGATGTTTCATTTGTACTGTTTTCTTGAAAAAAATGTTCTTCAACCCTGGATTAGTCATTGCTTTCTGCTACATTCTAGCAGAGTATATAATTAAACTACCAATTCTAAGTAAGTGGAATAATATCCTCTAATTTAAATGTAATAATCCCTGGAGTGTGATGCAATATGAAAATGGCTACAATTTTGTTGCAGATTGGGAAAAGTTTTATATATCTACATAAAGTCTATCCTACTATGAAATTTATATACAGTATATTGATAAAATGGATATGCTTTTGTTGCAGGGTTCATAATAGTCCATGTGTCAAGCCTACCCCAGCCAGATTGCCCCCGTAGGAAAGAAAGACCCTTGACTCCATTTGGTTTGAAGTGTTAGGTTATTTTACTAAAGGGTGCTGGTTGCAGTAAGTCAGGCTAGAACTAAATTTCCCCTGTAAAATTATACAAGTTTTTCCCCTCAAAGTCCTATTCCAGTCTAAGTATTTTGGGAACATTCAATGTTTGGAGCAATTAGCATTCCATTCCCAAGCATCTCCAATCTCTCAATGCCCTATCTACGGATTCATGGCTGTGCCTTAAATTTAGAAGCTTTAATGTGGCTAACCTTTTTGGGCTCCTGTGCCAAAAATGGGGCATGTGCTGGCATGCAGACAGGCACATGCCAACACCCAAAAGGCAATGCACGCAAACACTCCACACTCCCTGCACATGCACATGCAACCCCCCTCCCACACTCTTACCTGCACTGCACCTCACAGCTGATTTTTTGGCTGGTTTGAGGCCTTTTTCGGCCTTTCAGGCCAAATAATAGGCCCGTTTTGTCACTTCTAGAAGTCAACAAGAAGTGATGAAACGGGACTATTATTTGTCCTGAAAAGCCTTGCAGAGGTTTTTTTCAAGCCTCTGGGAGGCCAAAAAAAAAAGCCTCAAACCAGCCGAAAAATTAGCTGTAAGATGTGCACATACGCAGTGAGATAAGTTTGCCTTCTACTCATGTGCCAGCACAAATGGCTCTGCGTGCCACTTGTAGCACACATGCCATAGGTTCACCATCACGGCTTTAATGCATCAATATTAAACTCCCCTCCTATTATAAAATTATCAATGTTGCTTTTTTTCCTATTCATAATTTTTTACTTGACTCTGATTAGGAGCATATATAGATGCTGGAGTTGATGTTTTATTATCAAATTCCCCTTCTGTAATATATACAGTATCTACGACTCCTTCCCCCATCTTTTAAAATCTTTTCAACCTTGAAATTTAGGCCAGTTTTAAAAAGAATGGCTACTCCTCTTGACTTATTACATCCTTGTGCAAAAAAGTTTCATTTCATATCTGTCTTTCAACCTATTGTTATTGTATGTTTCTTGTAACAGCAACATGAGGTTTAAATATTCTAACATAGTTAAGAATCGTTTTCCTCTTAATAGGATCTCTTTAATTATTTTCTATATGGTCTGTGGGGAGGGGTGACTTACTGAGATACCTTCTTTCCTTGAACATCTAATAAGCACCCTATTTTAATTACAAGAATTCTTTAGCCATTGTTTTACGTACATTATTGTTTGATATAGTTCTTTTCTTTTTTCCCTTTGCTCTAAACCTGAAGGTTCAAAAAGAGTAAAACAGTCAATATAATTTCTGTTACTCCAGAGCTCAATGCTGTGTTCTTATCTAATCTTCCACTTGTATTGAGTCTGCTTTCCACAGTTTCAAAGAAAAATCATAGATTCCTTCATCTCTTGTTAAACAGCTCTGCCAAGAAGCTCTGCATCTCAGTCAAACTGGTAACAATTTTTTGTTGTGGCACAGAAATAATTAAAGAAAGGAAAGGAAATTTGTATCAAATCTCATTCTGCATAGGTTTTTCTCTGAATGGTTTGAATGCCTTTCATCGCAGTAATAGAGCTACACTGATATCATGGAAAAACAATATTTTCTCATAGTCCCATTTAATCTCCTCTAGTTCGTTTATTTTTCTTAGAATTTTTTCTGTTATATCTGAGTTCACAAATATAACTAAAACCTCTCTAGATTTCAGTGTGTTCTTAGGAGAGTAAACCCAATGAGAATGTTCAATATCTTTATCCATTAAGTTCATATCAGAGCGCACTTTGTTTATTTTGGAGATAAGTAGTCTAATTGTGTGCTCCGCTTTTCTCTGCCACTCCTATAATCCTTAAATTATTTCTCCTGCTACGATCCTGTAAATCTGCCAACTAAATCTTTATTTCAGAAATACTTTTCTGAGCCTTGTTGATCTCAAGAGTCTTATTTGTAGCCATATTGTGAGCATTGCTGTCTCTCTGAGCAATATCTGCTATTACCATGACATTTCTTAAATTGTTTATTCATTTACTCTGACATACCTGCCAAGTCTTTAGATACTCCCACAGCAGATTTGTCCTGTTCTGTTTTCATTTCTGTTTAAAACTGTTTTGTTAATTGTTCAATTACTTCCATATCAGATCCCTATAGCAATGCCTCCACTGCTTCTTCTTCATTGTGGGGAGGCTCTTCAACAGTGTCTTCCAAATAGGATTCAATCCCCTTTGCTTTGCACAGAATTTCTTCCCTGAACATCCTGCTTTGATTATCTCACTATTAGATAAAATATTGACTAAAGAAAACTGTATTTACAAAACCAGTTGGATCAGGAGAAGAGTGGAAAATTCAGCATGCCATCCTCATGTCTAGCCATACATCCCATAATAATATCGTAACAGTGTAATAACTTGGGTTCTATTTTTATTAGCTTATCTTTGTGAATATCCCTTATCTCCAGAAACAAGGGAAAATGTCATTGAAGATCTATTAAAACCTTGTAGAACAATGGTGCTTGGCCCCTCTACATCATGGTAAACATTGCTGGAAAATGCTAACCAGTAAGAGTTTCACAAACTATTCATAAAAGCTCAAAGGTTACCAGAAGGTAGACCTGTTCCTTTTTTTCCCAGTGCCTTGGCAAATTTATGATCCTTCAGATCACTTGGCTGTCTAGCTCCAGAAATTAAAATGTATTTTACTTTTCTTTCTGCTCCATTAAAAATGCATTGCAATGAATAATATAGGAGGTTTGTGTATTAAAGTAAAGTGTCTGTGCCCCCATTTATATGTTTGTTCTTCAGCACAGATCCTTTGAGGGAAATTTATTGAGGGGAGAATGGAAAAAAATGACCAGTAATTTAATTTTTTTAATAAGCATTAGTGGCAAATAAACGACAGGAGTGCTTTGCATCACTAAAGAAAAGAAATAGAAAGAACTAGAAATTTATCATAGAAAAGAATTTTAATCATACTGAGTCTTTAAGAGTGTATATTAATTTACTTTTCAAAGAATGACCATAAGAGCTAAAAGCTAAAAAGCTAATCTCGAGATAAGGTGCTTCTACATTTAGTGTGTATGAAAAAAAATTTTTAAAAAAAAATTAAGTTTGTATTTTTAAATTACCTCTAATGATCTAAGTGCTAGAGCTCACTGCAGTTACATAGCCAAAAAGGCATTAAGAGTTGTTAAACTAATCCTACATAGCTTTTTCTTTGGCAATACGTACTACTTACTAGAGCATATGAAACATTTACTAGACCAATTCTCGAGTACAGCTCATCAGTCTGGAACCCACATTGCTTATCAGATATTAATACAGTTGAGAAAGTCCAGTGATATTTCACAAGAAAAATCCTCCACTTGTCTGCCCACAACAGAATACTTATGCCACCAGAGTTGAAATTTTAGGCTTAGACAACCTAGAACTACTCCACCTTTGGTCCAACCTGAGCGTAGTACATAAAATTACCTATTGCAATGTCCTATCCATCAATGACTACTTCAGCTTCAACCACAACAATACAAGAGCACACAATAGATACAAACTCAAGGTAAACCGCATCAAACTTGATTGCAGGAAATACAACTTCAGCAACAGAGTGGTCAATGTCTGGAATACACCACCTGACTCTGTGGTTTCTTCCCCAAATCCCAAAAACTTTAACCTTAGAGTGTCTACTGTTGACCTCACCCCATTCTTAAGAGGTCTGTAAGGGCCATGTATAAATGCTCCAATGTGCCTACCGTTTCTGTCCTAATGTTCCTTTTTATTCATATCCATTTCATGTTTCATGCTTATACATGTTATCTAATTCATGCTTGACAAAATAAAAAAAATAAAACTTCAAAAAGATATTTTTATTTATTTCATAAATACCAAATATGGAAACAACTGGTCGTGATGTTAATTTTTAGATTAATTAAATAGATAATGTCTTTAAAAGGGAAATAATGAAGAGATGACCATGCAAGACCTCTATCCATGAAAGCGATGTCACAGCAGAAGAGTCTCAGATGTTCTTAGGACTTTAATGGATTGTACATGCTATTATTTTATATTTATACTCTTTAAGCAGTTTAAATGTTTAGTTTTATTAATTATGTACCTCAATACAAAACATTTAAAAATAACCCAGGTAATATACAAATGGAACCAGGGGTAGGATTCTACCAGTTCTCACCTATTCACTAGAACCAGTTGTCAACATTCTAAGCAGTTCGGAGAACCGGTCGTTAGAAGAAATTACTGGCCTAATCCTGTAAGGAAGGCAGGAAGGATACATTCTGGTGTTGCTTAGAGAAACTGTTAACCCTTATTACATTCTTGGCAGGACTAGACTTCCTGTCTCAGGAACTTCTCTGGAGTTTTTTTTCCCCTCCTTTGCTGGTACTTTGTTTGTGTGGAGTGGCCATTCAAAGTTACAATGGCACTGAAAAAAGTGACTTATGACCATTTTTTACACTTACGACTGTTGCAGCATCCCCACAGTCATGAGAGAAGGTCATCCCCACAGTCATGAGGGGAGGCCATCCCCACAGTCATGAGGGGAGGCCAGGTGAGAAGATGTGAGTGATATTGAGTGGGCCACGGCCAGCCAATAATATGACCACCAAGACACACCCACCCACTTAGCCACATCCACAGAACCAGTTGTTAAAAAAATTGAATCCCATCCCTGAATGGAACCCAAGTGGATTCCACTGCATTTAAGAAAATTCATTTTGAGCAATGAGAAACAGAAACATTTCTTGCACTCTTTAAAAGACTCTGACTCTCTATTTCAATCATATTCTTCAAAGTGATCTCTGACAAATATTTTATAACAATATCAAAATAAAATAGACAGAATTAAAACTCAGCAGAACATGGCCAGGAACTTATATAAAATGTAATAACTGCAAGCTAGTAACAACAGCAGCAGCACATTTCAATTAATGAAACATAGGTCAATATTATGAAAGAGTAATTAAAATAGAGGGTGTTTTTTACTATAATCTGTCCAATCAGATCCTAGGCCAGTTGATAAAGGAAGGAGCTCCACAAATGAAATGACTGGCAGCCATCCATCCAATTATGGATGCCAGCAGTATACAAAATCCACACCTGCTGATTAAAATCACAGGCAGGTTTTTGAGGAGAGATTGTATACTACCAGAAAGGTATACTAAGCCATAATAAGAAGCACCATTTTGGGACTGCTCAAAATAAACATTCAAAACAAAAGAAGATAGCTCTTATTATTCTATTATTAAGGGTTTCCCCTCCCCCCAAAGCCTATACTGTTTTATAAATTATAGTATAATTAATAAACAAAATAATAATAAACACCTGTTTAATAATAGTATATATACAGGCTATAATAGTAGTCTGTGGTATTGAATAGCTTTACATCATCAGCGAAGAGAATGTAGTTGCTCTTAATGTGATCACAGAGGTCATTTATATAGAGTATGAAGAGAGTTGATCCTAGAACACTGCCTTGGGGGACACCACTATTGACAGGTACAGAATTTGATAGGACACTCCCACTTTTGACCATTTGTTGTCTGTTTGGCAGGAATGCTTCTATCCAGTTATGCAGCTCTTGTCCAGAAGATTTTAGTTTTAGGAATAGTTTGTCATGTACCACTGAATCAAAGGCTTTACAGAAGTCTATGTAGATTGTGTCTATTGTTTTGCCCTGATCGAGTTGTGTAGTCCATATGTTTTTGCAGTGTAAAAGTTGCAGATTACAGGATAGTTTTTTCTCAAACCAAATTGTTTATTAGAGTGTAGGTTGTTTGTCTCTAAATGGAGGATAATGGATTGGTTAATAATTGATTCCATGACTTTACAGGTGATGCAGCATAAGGAGATTGGTCTGTAATTTTCAACTAGGCTGGGGTCTTCCTCTTTGAAGATGGGAATGACTGTGGCTTGTGACCATAGGCTAGGCAAGGAGCTTAGAGGTTCTGCTATGGCAGTGGATAGCTTTTTTAAGAAGTAGGCACATATTCCATTCGGTAGGGATGGTTTTAGATTGCGTAGTGCTTTTTCAACATTGTCTTCTGTAAAATTGATGTGTATTAGATCATTGTAGTTGTCTGTGGTTTGACTAGGAAATACTGGGCATGATCCATTGCTGTTTACAAATACTGAGCCAAAGAATGTGTTAAAGAGGTGGGCTTTAATGGTGTCGTCATTGCAGTCATTAGGTCCTATCAGGGGTGGGATGGACCTTGAGTCTTTTAGTTTGTTGTTTACAAAATTGTAAAAAGCACGGGTAGAATTGGTGCCTAGAAGGTTTTCCTCTTGTTTAATGTCATAATTGGTGCATTCAGTCTTTATCTGGTGGCATAAACTTTTGTATGGCTTTTGAAGTTGGCAACGTGACCAGATTTGTTTTTCCGCCAGAGTGATCTCTTTTTGGATTGAAGTTTCCTTATTGTTATGGGTAGTCTGTTTTTTTTGTTTGGGGAGTTGCTATTGATATATATAGTTTGATGACTCTTTTGACCAAGTAAAAATACGTTGTAATGGTCTTCAACAGTATTGCATCCAGTGAATAGAGATTGCCAATCAAGGGATGAGAAATCGTTGTCTATAAGATCATAGTTGCCTTTTTTAAAGTTATAATTGGGGATTACGTCATTGTGTTGATTTTTGTGTGGGCGTATGTTGAGACAAAAGTCAATCATATTATGGTCACTTACATTTCTTGGTCTTTTCTAAAACCAGCTTGTAGTATCTGGCATCTCCCTTTCCATGGAGGGCTTTAATTCATATTGGATGAGCCTAAGCATTATTTTATTTGAATGTGAAATTAAGGATTTTGCAGGAGGAATATTCAACTCTGCTATATAATTATTCATAGTCATAGTAGGTTCCTAACTACCATTAGGGCAGGGAGGAGGAAAGCAATAGTTAATAGTGACTAATTCTGTTCCACATCACACAATCCATATCCACTCACATGACCTTTCTTATTCACACCTTGCATACCTGTTTCCAGCCTCTAGAATAGGGATATTAAACTCCTGGCCCACAGGCCAGATGCATCATGTGCTGGCCACGCCCATACCCAGTTCAGTGAATGGGGGAAAAGTCCTGATACATCACGTGACATCACTGTGACAATATGAGTTTGACACTCCTGCTCTAGATTAATGTTTCTGTTCTCAAGCCAAGCAGCCTGTCTTACAACCCTCCACCCCACAGTAGTCCTTCTATTGGCTCATCAAAGCCAACAGAGCCATACACAAAAGTAATCCTATTATCCACATATAAGTAATGCTTGATCAGGGTCCACAGGATTGTCTGGGATGCTACACATCCTCTTCGTGACTTGTTTTCCTTGTTACCTTCTGGGAGGAGGCTTTGTGGTATCCAAAATAGAACTAGATTCAGTCACAGTTTTGTTCTATGTAGCATCAACCTTGTAAAACTTCAAGTTTCCTCTTTCTGCTATGTATTCAAAATGAACAGTGATTGTGTGTGTGTGTGTGTGTGTGTGTGTGTGTTTGTGTAGCATGTGCATATATGTGTTATGTATATGGGTAGATATATACTTGATTTTGAGAGCAGGCAATAGAATTTCATTTTTAATATGAGCCACAAAAAAATTAAAATAAAGGTTATCTTATCTATCCTATCTTATTCACTTGGTATATTGTTCTGTGCAGTCTATCCTTAGCTCAAATTCTATTTCTTAATACAGAGGTTTTTTTTCCTTCTGTGCAGCCTCTCCTTAGCTCAAATTCTATTTCTTAATACAGAGGTTTCTTCCTGCCCACCTGTGGCCTGGAATTTGGTTTTGACTTTCTTGCTTTCTTCAAGCAACTGAACTCCTTAACCCAGGAGTGTCAAAGTCGTCTCATCACATTGTCATCCTGTGATGTACCATGACTTTTCCCACTTCGCTTAACCAGGGGTGGGCATAGCCAGTGCATGATGCATCCAGCCAGTGGGCCACGAGTTTGACACCCCTGTTCTAGCCTCTCTAAAATTTTGGGAGCTGAATTTAAAGGTGCTCAGGTTAAGAAATGCTGTTCTAACCATACCTTACTTTGATGGTAGTTCTACAATTCTAATGCATACTTATTTCACCTACCCCCCTTTTTTTTCATCTGTTCCTTACATCCCCATACTTCTCTTTCATTTTGTCCTATTTTATAGTCCTGCCTTTGGGGAACAAAAGATTTGGCCCAGTGGTGGGATTCAAATTGTTTTACCACTGGTTCGGTGGGCATGGCTTGGTGGGCATGCTTTGCGTGTGCACGCATGCCTTGCGCGCATGTGTGGTAAACACGCGCTTTGCACACGTGCAGAGGCTTTCCTAGTGACCTTCTCCTGCACTCCCGCATTCATCCTGTGACTTCAACAGCTGATGCATGGCAATCTGCTGTGCCGCTCAATGCAGCTGAGCTTCAAAAGCAGGAAATAAAAGTCAGTATGGAGCTGGGGTGGGTGGATGGGCCCAGAAGCTGATCATCGGAGCAAACCGGTTCACTCCCAGATGATCTTCAAAGCTACTGGCTCAGCCAAATCCGGCCGAACCAATAGAATATCACCCCGATTTGGCTTTATGTTAGCTAGAAATGGCAGATATATATGGCTGCTCTGTTCCCAATCCTCAGAAGAGGTGGAGAAAGGAGAAGGAGAAAAACATATGATTCATTTATCTGCTTTCCCTCTTCTGCAAACCTTCTCTAACATTATCTGCCCTATTGTGGGAGGTTGAGAGAACTAAATCTGTCTTCAGATCAAATTTAGTTAAATATAGATAAATGTTTATTAAGTCATTAATGTTTATTAAAGTCCAGACCCATCCAAAATCAGATTGTTGCCCACACCTGAATAAAAATCTTCAAGATACAAAAGAGGCTTTTTATTACATTAGCAGTGTTGTTTGTGTATCTTGATCATTACTATGGTATCTGAGGTACCCTTTCTTCCCAATCTTCCAGAAACACTGAACAATGCTTTGTTGTATGTTCATTGTTTTAATTCTCCATGTTTCCTTATGGGAGTGCTGTACCATATTAAAATATCATTTCTGTGGAAGGGCTGGTTCACATATTACTGTGGGTTAGTTTTTCACTCATGGGAGCTATTTGGTGACCAACAGCATGATTCTAGAGTTAGTCACCCAGACGCTTAGCCATAATTTCTGCCATCTCTCAATAAAAAACATTTCAGAAAGTGTGCCTGGGTGAGTATAAATAACTCCTATGAATGAAAAAAAACAGCCCCTAAGTAATGTATGAATTGACCAAAGAGTTATATTTCCTAGGAATATCTTACATATTCCCCGCTCCCCTCTAAGTCTTCGAACAGACTAGGCCACCCAGAATTTCTACTCCTGGGAGCCATTTGTTCCTATCAGTATTCTTAAATTCACATTACAGATTCTTCCCAGGGTTGAGCTGCAATTTCTCCTAGTCTTGTGAAATAATTTGGAGAATATTTTTTTTAAACAATTTATTTAATATCACTTAATTCTTGGAGCATAACACTGTCTACTGCATTGTTCTGATTATTTTTGCTGGCTGTTTTCTATGATTTGCACATTGAAAAGGGGAGAATAACATGGTTAAAGCTCTCGGTGGGTCACTGTTAAGCAGTAAAGTAACTGAAGTCAAATCCTGGAATAAGTTCCAGGTGGTTGCATCTTTTAAGTTCAATAAAGAATGACTGCAGTGATAGCAAATTGATTGTCTCTTTTCTGGAAAAAATAAAAGATTCTGTATTATAGTCTGGTGCTAATCAACAGCACCACCTTCTGTTTGCAAAAGCTATAGAAGGCTATTTTTACTTCTTTTTCACATTAGATCATCCAATTACCGTATGTCATTATTTCTCAGTTTTTATTTGTATACCTGACTTGTTTGTGTGATGTGCAAACATGAATCTGGCCGTAATAAAGAATCAAAATGGCATTCGTACATTAAATATAACCATTGATTTATCCAATTACATTTTGAATGCTATGCTAATACTCACAAAATTTATCTATAGGACAAGCATAATAGAGTGATAAATAAATATCTATGTCAAAATAATTTGATATTTATCTATGTATTTTAAAGAAAAGATGGTTACATTAATACAATTGCCATTAAAAACTATGTTTGTTTATGACAGCCAAGATCTCCTCATATAGCCTTGCATTACTAACACCTTCACTTACTATTATACAATTTATATGATGGGTTTCTTGAAATTTTAACTAATGCGATGATCAACTTACCGTGGCAAACTTTCCACAGCCAACTTTCCACAGCCAACTTGTCGTGGCCAGTTTGCTTTGGGATAACTTGCCAAAGGTGACAAGAGTTACGCTAATATCAAAGAAATAGTGGAATAGAATAAAATGTAATGGTAAATGATAAAAATTAAAATAATAAAATAATAAATAAATAAATGTTAATTTATTTTAAATAATTACATAGAACTGTTAAATTGTCCTACAGCAAGTTTTGCCATGGCGAGTTCACCAAGGCAAGTTGTCCTGCAGTGAACTGGCCATGGCAAGTTGGCCACAGTGAGTTGGTTGTGGGAAATTGTCCCATTCCAGTGTCTATCTACAGAGATACAATGCTGAGGTCAAATCATCTTTTTTTTTTCTTTTGTCAGTCAGGTGCAGAGACTACTAAATTATTTTTGAGGAAATTTTCATGATTGATATCTTGAAAGCAGCTTGGAACCACACAGCTCTTTTTGATCCATTTTATGACCAGGTGGAGAGGTTTCTTGAGGTATCATGGTATTGTGGGTGGCTGACAGAATAGAGGGAAGATCCCCTACCCTCATGTAACCTGTTCTCTTGGTTTTTAGTTTCTTATTTGATCTTTTTAATTCTAATCATTTTGTATTATCTGTTTTATTCATTTAACATTTTGTAAGCTGCCCAGAGCGATGCAATGGTGAGATGGGTGTAATATAAATTTAGTAAGTGAATAAATAATTTTTAATCTAATTTAGGCCGTCCATCCATCTATCTAAATGACTCGTACTCTTGCTGTTTTAGAAGTAAACAAGGAACTCCTGTTTAGCAGGAGAAGTGGCCTATGTAAGAATGAGAAAAAAATTATTAAATTTCTGACTTCAATAAACGTTTTTAAAGTTCAACACTGTGCTCTTAATTCACCAGGTTTAAGACAATATACATGTGCTACTGCTTGTACATGCTAAAAGACAATTTTAGGAATGAAATTGAGTGATGAACCTTTTACCTTTAAATAGGTGCATGAAACATAAAAAATATTACAAGTCGTACCTGTAAAAATTCTCTTTTCTACGTTATTACTATCTGCTTCATAAAAGTGGCCACCATCATTTTAAATTTTGCTTTAGCTTTAACTGTACCAAACCTTAGACCCATCATGAGTGCAGGAGGGGAATAAAGTAATCATTTCTAATAATACTTTGTTGCAATATTATGATTTTAGCAAACTCTAAATAACTTTGCTATCTGAAACAAAACTAGATAAAAGCGGTCATCCCATCACAGTCAGACTTTTATCTCATCGGCTGCTCATTAACATCAATTTTGTACCAAATTAGCACTTCTCATTTACTGCACATTTTGTTGCCATGCTGCCAATACTTTATTTCATAGCTTCTTTGTTGTCACTACATTAAACAGAACTTGCTATGTTACTTAGAGTCTGTGTTACTCAAAATGTGCCAGCAAGCAGAAAGTAACTTTACAACATGAGGCCCAGTATCAGAAGGATAGCAACTAGGGGATTATTTTTCTCTTTTTAAGTTCTTAATTGCTGGTGAGGTCAACTTGTCTTTGTTTGGAAAGAAGAATCTGCAAGATATTTTTATGGGTGTCATATCCATGATTCTGGCATTTGTAATGCATGGGAGCTATGACAATAATTGGGAAAATTAAATACCAAGCTATTTAAACTATTTGCTTATTCAGGTTCATTTCTGTCAAGCAATAGCAACAGCACTTAGACTTATATACCACTTCACAGTGCTTTATAGCAATTTGCAGCATATTTGCCCCCAACAATCTCATTTTGGGTCTTCATGGGTCCTCATTTTACCCACTTCAGAAGGATGGAAGGCTGAGTCAAATGGAAGGCTGAGTCAACCTTGAGCCTTGTAAGGTTTGAGCTGCCAAATTTCAGGTAGCCGGCAGTCAGAAGTAGCTTGCAGTATTGCATTTTAACAACTGAGCCACCAAAGTCAAGAAGCCATTTGTGTTCTTCCTTTTAATTTTAGAGTAGTTAATTTCAAATGACTTAGATCTACAAATTCACTCAGGATTTATCTACAGAATTTGGAGAGTCTGTACAGTCCAATTTTTGATATTGAAAGCAACATTATATCACCAGCATATAAACAAAAGAAATTTCACAATTTCCAGTTCATTGTGGAAAAGCAGGAATCTCTACTTCGTCTTTAGCAGGACTTAGCTTGAGCTATATTTTATAGCTATAATCAGGGGTGGGCTGCTGGGGATTCGCAGGGGTTTGGAAGAGCCTCTAGCTAAGATTCTGTGGGCTGGTGGGCTGGGCTGGCCCTGCCCACCTGCTCCACCCTTCCCAGGAGTCCCCATGTGGCCCACCATGGTGCAGGAGGCTGACTAGGCCATGCCCATCATGACCACGCCCATCCAGTAACCAGGCAGAGAATCCTTTGCTAAAATTTTTGAAGTCCACCTGGAAGAGCATGTTGTCATCAGAAATATCTATTTTTAGGTCTCATCAGCTTTCTTTACCTTAATCAGTTCTATAAGATAGAGCCCTCAATGATGAATGAATAATATCTTTGTCTTTCATATATAAAACAAGTCAGGTAATTATGTTGTAATTCATTTGAGGTGTAAATCTTCCGTCATGGGAAGAATTAAATTTTGCATACAGATTTAGGACAGGCTTCAGTATATTGGATCATGTTTTATATTGAAGCGTTTGATTTGGAAGTTGTCTGGAAAATCTATCCAGCAGCCTTTAGGTGACATTCATTGATTCACATCCAGTGTTTGATTTAATGAGTAAATAAACGATATGAAATGTTTTGTACAAAATATGTCCCTAATTTCTTATTCTAACATCTTGACAAGTATACCTAACAATAGAGACCAGCTCTGAATCTACATGTAAATGCATTACTTTGTACTGAAGTCCTGGAGTTCTGTAAAAAAAAAATATATAGTTGGGTAAACTTTATAATAATAATTTTTAAAAGGACATATTTTGAAATTGGTCACTTTTTTTAGCAAAAGAGCAATAGAACCCATTTTGTTACAGAGAAATAATCATGAATATCAGAACAAAATTAGAATTTTACTTCTAAACATGAAAAGGAAGTCTGAAAGAAAAGATTGGTTTATTATTGATTATGTGCCATCAAGACATTACAACTCCTAGTGACTACACAGATATATTTTCTCGATTATGTTCTGTCCCTAACTTGGTCTTTCAGCTCTTCCAATAGTGCAGTTACCACCACTATATCTGAAGCCATCCATCTTTTCCATGTCTTTGCATAATATGTTCAAAGTAGGATAATTTGAGCATAATCATTTGTAGTTCAAGTAAGAACTCTGAGTTGATTGATGATCCATTTATTGTTTCCTTGGCTGTCCAGGGTATTTTCAAGAGTCTTCTCTCCAACACCAAAGTTCAAATGCATCAATACTCTTATTAACCTGCTTCTTGAAAGCTTCAGGTTCCATGGAGTGTCACAGGAACTACTATGTTTTGCATTGTTCTAATATCTGTAGCTAAAGACACATCACATTATTAGAATATCTTTTCTATGGCCTTCATGGCTGCTGTACCAAGGGTTAATCTGTGGTATATGTCTTCACTGCTTGTTTCTTAAAGGGTAATCCTAGTAGACAGAAGCTATTTACCACTTTGGTATCTTTAATGCCAATTTTAAAACTAATTATTCTACCTGTTGTCATTAGTTTGGACTTTTTCATATTTAATTTTAGTCACATTTTTCACTATGCTTGTTAATGTTTAGTACTGGAACTGGGAGATCCTTTAGTATAGTAATAGCCTTTATTGTCATTGTACATCATATATACAACAAAATTGGTTCTACTGGTGCAATCCATAGCAGAAAACACAAGACAACATGGATAGTATAAAAAATAATGCCTATATTATTGGGGAGTAATAATATTATTGGAGAGCAATTGGGGAGGAAAAACTAATCATACATTTCCATATGTACATGGAGTGATTGTGATTGTGTTTGACAGCCCATGGGTAGAAGCTGTTTTTAAACCTGTTTGTCTGGCTGGCTGTGCTTTGATATCTTCTGCCCTATGGTAAAAGTGAAAAGAGATTCTAATCCACACTATGATTATAATTCTAAGAAATTAATGTGCAAGACAAAGAATAAATAAAAGATTGAGGCTTGTCAATTTCCATTCTGTGATTCTGAACCCTCTGACAGAAATATCCATTGAATCCAGACTCAGCATCAAAATAATGTAACATGATAAAAGCTCCACCCCTTATGTACTGAGTTGGTGGAGAACCAGGGTGGTGCTATGGTTAGAATGCAGTATTGCAGGCTAATTCCACTGACGGTTGTTTACCAGCAGTTCAGCGGTTCAAATCTCACTCAGGGTTGACTCAGCCTTCCATCCTTTCAAGGTCATAAAATGAGAACCCATGAGGGGCAACGTGCTGACTCTATAAACCACTTCGAAAGGGCTGTAAAGCACTGTGAAGTGGTACATAAGTCTAAATGCTATTGCTATTTACATGCAGTGTCACAATGCAGTATAAAAAGAGCAGAATTTGCATAATAATACTGTGACCTAGACATTTCCCTATCTTCCCTCCTAGATTCCTAGGCCCTTTGATGTCCTTTTAAGTGGGCAGGATACTGAAGCACTACTTAAATTAAAGGCTGGTATAATACAAAGTGACCACCCAAAGAAAATCTTACTGCAAGTTCTGCATTGATTGTTTTACTGGTTCACAAAAGGGAAGGAATACTGCAGATAATTTTGTTCCTGTTCTCCCACACAGAAGCATCTACATTATTATTTCCTCAAATGTTTGCCATGATTGCAGGAAATTTTATTTTACTCATAGCTGCAACTGGCTCGGAAGGTTTATAAAGCTATTTTTGAAATAGTCCCTAAGGTAGAGGAAATGGTGGGCGCAGATGGATTTATATATTAATAAACCTGTCACTTTCTGCATTCAAACCCCATTATTAAGGCCCTAGAATAACATTTGTAACATTGTCATTTTCCTCATACATTAACCCTTCTTCAAATGGCTGTTGCTGTCATTAGCACCTGATGGGGCTGTCTTGCCTGGCTGGTGTTATTAATAAGAACATAAAGCATACTTTCTTCAAATTACCTCAGTTCCTCCATACTGCATAGTTTCTAAAACAAAGTGAGAAGGAGTCTATTTCTAAAGGGAAAAAAACAGGCAGTACAAATTCTTCCATTGCCCAGAGATTAAAGCAAAGCTTTAATAAGCAGATGGTGACTTCTGTGAATAGGCCTGCCTATAGTGATTTATTAAAGTGGTTCTTACTTTAAGTTAATACTTGATAAGCTTTGAGGCTTTGGGTCTGTGAGCATTCCTTTGTGAATTACTTGTATCAAAGGCCACATGCAGCAGATCTGGAAAGTAGACTAGGTGTATGAGTTCAGGGTGGATACAGTCTTTATAATATTAAAGTTGTAGGATATGAAAATGTCTCTACAGACAAAATTCTGCTCAAGCATTTTAACTCTGTTCAAACAGTCATGATATTCAACTGTTCTTAAAAATTTGCCCTGCTTTCACCTCCATCCTCGGCTGGCCTCATCTTTTGGCCACCTTTCTATTGGCTCTTGTATTATTACTTTTCTTGTAGAGCTATCAGTTATTGTTTGCTAGATTGAAAAATCTGGATAACCACTACATGGAAGCAGACTCTTCTGCCATGCAATGGTCATCCAGATTTTTTTGCAGCAGGAAAACATAAGACAGAGTTGGGAAGCAAGGCTAAAGATGGCTGTGGTTTTATTTGTTCCCCTGAGCCTTAAAGTAAATGGATACAACTGAAAAGCTAAAGGATAACATTGAATTGGGAAGGAACTTCTAATTTAAGGAGCTTTTGTTTGTGTAACTGTAAACGAATTCAGCTAAATTTTTCTGTCAGGATTTATGAATTCTTTCATGAGTATCTATCCAATAATTAAATGCTTTAATGTCCCTGAAGTTTTTGGACTGATATTATTGTCTGTCATTTTCATGTTCTCTGCACACGGTTAGTGATTTACTTAGTTCTTTATTCCTGTGCAGTACAGAATCCCATGACATTAGAATGTTTCCAAACAAGAGCAGGCTGTTAAACCTTGCATAGTCACTCAGCCTTCCTACGTGAATTGCTCCAATCTTACTCAGAGATTATTTTTAAAATTCTGCCTGTGATTATAGAGGTGCAATAGGATTATTTTCTCCAACAGTGATTGTTTTCACAGGAGCCTAGTTAAACTGGAATGGGAGCTTTCACACCTCTTTTTTAAAAAAATTAATAAAGTTTAATTTACTGTTAATGCCTGTTATATTATTTTGACTCCCAAGGCGGAAGGAAACAGCTTTTCCCCTGACTCAAGCTCACATTATAGCAATAGAAGATAGTGCTTCAAAAATCTATTTCATTTTTGTTCTTATTTTTCTTTGATTTGCCACTTTGGACTGTGGAATACCTTTTTATCCCATACAGTGGGGTTAGGGGAAAGGGTATCCTTTCAGCAGATGAATGGGAGGTAGCAAAAGTATTACAAAGCAGATGAGGCAGAAAAACAGGTCAGGCTAAGTAAAACCCAAGTATTCCTGGGGAGGGAAAGTTGAGAGCCATAAATTCTTACTTTTCAGGCTCAGCCTTTAGCATGAGCCACGGCAGTACAGTGATTAGAAGGCAGTACTGCAAGCTACTTCTGCTGCAGCCAGCTGCCTGCAATTTGGTAGATCGACTCTCAGCAGGCTCAAGGTTGACTCAGCCTTCCATCCTTCCAAGGTGGGTGAAATGAGGACCCAAATTGTTGGGGGCAATATGCTAACTCTGTAAACTGCTTAGAGAGGGATGTAAAGCACTATAAAGTGGTATATAAAGTGTGATTGCTATTAAAACTACAACATTGCTCTTTATTATTAGAGAGTTATTTTTTAATTGAGGTGTGTCTGTGTCTATGTTTGTGTGTAAAATCTTTATCATTACTATTTTCCTGTCTTTCATAATGTCCTTGCTTAGGGATAGTATCTTTCTTTCTTTTTTTAGAGTATTATAAAGGCCATCCTGACTGCACAGATACTTAAAGTGAATACCCGTGAGGGAATAAACAAAGAGGTATTTTAAGTCAATCAAGTGAGTGAAGGTAGCAAGTACAGTGACCCCTATCAGTTCCAATGTTACCAACTTGAACATAAAGGTTCAAACAATGCCCTGATTTTCTTCTTCTTTTCTTTTCCAGTTCTCATTTATTTGGATAAAAGATGAATTGCCTTTGGATTTTCATTCAAAATAGAATTTTGGTAGCCAGGGTGTATGCATGAATATTCAGTCTTTAGCACTCTAGTCACCTCACTTGCAGTCTGCAGCTTCCCTGGTCATCCATCTTTGAATAAAGTCACAAGGGAAGCTCTCATAAATTCAAAAAATACTTTGGAGTGATGGAAAAAATGTAACCGAAAACCATATCAGAAGAAGTGTCCTTGACCACCTCAATAAAAAGCACTCCCCTCCCCCGCCAAAAAGAAATTCAGTCAAAAATCTCAAGCATCTTCAATGTAAGAGAGAAAAATAGAAGTGTTTTTGAAAGGAGCAAGGGAAGAAATGTTTTAAAAATTGCAATACTCAGAAATTGCATGATACTCATCATAAGAGGGTCCTTGTATTGTGTTGCTTGTGCCTGCTTATTCTATTTGTGCTATTTAGATTTGAAATAGTTTTGTTTTTCTTATGGCTAGCAGGCTAAAGACCTAATGATTAAGGTAGGGAGGATTGGTGAACAATGTTCACATGTTCTTGTAGTAAAGGATCATATCCTGTGCATATCCTGGTTATGTTGGGTAGCCACACCAGTCTTTCCCATATCCTTCCAGCTCTACTTATATGGTATATTTGTGCTTCTAACCCTGTTGGGATTTTATCAGATATGCATCCTAAACTATATTCTATCCACATGGAATATAGTTTAGGATGCATATCTTATGATGCATTTCACATCTCTGTACATTCTTTCTTCATCCTTTTTATATTGATTGCCCTTATACCTGTGTTTCTATGTTTCTTCTTTCTTCTAACCCTCTTGAAATTACCTAGGTGGGCAATTAAACTTTCTGGCAAGGTCTTTGAATCATTATGTTCTTTCATCAGAAAAAGAATCACTTATGCTGGAAATGTTTCTGGCTAATCCCATCAATTAATTTTTTAATTGCTCATAAGTGGTACTATATCATTATCATGTATAACAAAGAGATGGAAGGCTATAAGTCATTTTTATATTTACCTATTAAATTTCTAGACAAGCACAATTTGTAAGACTTTTGGTGGTTCACAACATAATCAATAAATTATTAA
Source organism: Pseudonaja textilis (assembly GCF_900518735.1). The sequence continues at coordinate 4,142,128 of NW_020769319.1, read as the reverse complement.
AATATCCACAGTATACAATAAATCACTCATGCTAAATATCAATAATTAATTTAAAATTAAACTAAAATTTCTTTAAAATAATCAACATTAGCATACAGAAATAATCAATTAAACCACAAAAACTTCTGGAAAGAGATCTATATCAGGTCAGGATGTTGTATAACACAGGGGCCATAATGGAGAAACACTACCTCTTTATTCTTCTCATTTCATGGAAGATATATCACTAGTAGTACATGTTCTATGGACCTGCACTATGAAGTATGTATTTGGGATCTGTTGAGGTAATTCCCCGTTAGGAGAATGAGCACATACAGGGAGACATATTTGAGAGAAATGTTTGAATAATACACACACAGTACACAGATACACTGTACAGTAAATGTAGGTTTTTACTTCCAGAAAGGTTTAAGCAAAGTCCAAAATAGGCAGTCCAAAGTCATTCATGGGTAGTCATTCAGTTTTTCAATCCAGGGATAATTCAATAACAAAGTCCAGTGTCAAAAAAAACAAACAGTTCAGTATCAGACTTACTTCAAATCCAGAAATATCAGTCAATTAGGAAAAATGGAGCAACGGCAATACTTTCCAACAGAAGGAAACAGAGATACACTCACACTCTCTTCTGAGACTCATACTAAGACTAAAACAACCCAGATTTCTGGCTCCATCTTATGACCGTTTGAGTAACCATGCCCAATTGCAGTTTTTAGCATGCTCTTAAAGAGGCAGTATTAAAATGTCTATCCTGGTTTATATATTTCTAACCCAAATACCTGTTAGGTGACCTATATTCCTAACATTCTCCCCTTTTGTGTAAGACAATATATACAACCTTACATTCTAAGTCCATAATCTGCACAGCTAGCCTTATGCTTTATAGAGCCTTGGGCCTTTGTAAAATGATCTGCTATATTGTTTTCTGACATACAGTATTCTAGCTTAATCATCTTACTTTGCAAACATTGTCTCACATTTAAATATCTTAAATCTGTGTGTTTCATTCTTGTTTTAACAGCAATATTTCAAGCCATCTGTATTGCTGATTGGTTATCTTCGTAAACAACAATAGGATCTTTTACATCAATTCCCATGTCAATTAGTAATTGTTTATACAAAACTAAATCTGTACATAATAAAGACAAACATGAGAATTCAGCCTCCATTGTTGACAAACTTAGATGTTTCTGTCTAATAGATCTCCATCCAATCAATGCTTTTCCCAACAATACAGCAGTACCCGATGTAGATTTTTGTGTATTTATGTCTGTAGCAAAACTTGCATCAGCATATGCAGCTAAATTCAATTCATCTTTTGGTTCCAAACACAATGAATAATGCATTGTCTGTTTCAGATATCTTAACACATGTTTAGCAGCTTGTCAGTGCTTGTCAGTTGGCTCAGCATTAAATCTTGCTAATTGATTAACACAGTATGCAATATCTGGCCTTGACCAATTACTGAGATAAGATAAACTACCAATCAAGGACTGATAAATGTTCTTATCAAAAATAGGACTTTGAACATCACTATGGCTAAACTCCTGGTTCATTGGTGTCTTAGCCGGCTTACAAAGTTCCATTTTAAAACGTTTTAGTAATTGGTTAATTTTATCTACCTGTGAGATTTTGTATCCTCCCCTAGTTCTATCTATCTTTAAACCAAGATATTGTTTGATTTCTCCTGTTTTATCTTAAATTTCTTTTCCAATAGTGAAATTATCTCAGTAGCTTCTTGTTCAGTTTTGGTGATTAATGCTATGTCATCAGTAAATAATAGCAACAATGACATTACACCATTATTTTCTCTTTTAAACAAACATGGACCAGCCATGCCAGCTACAAAACCTATCTTAGTTAATTATTTAACTATACATTGGTTCCACTCATATCCTGATTGCTTCAAACCACAAAGACTCTTTTTCAATTTCCAGCAATCATTATTATCAGTATTATCATTTTTGAGACCTAAAGGTTTCTTTAAATATATAGTGTGTTGCAACGGTGCATGCAGATATGCTGTCTCTACTTCCAAATGATTTACAATATATTTCTCCTTTGCTGCCCACACTAATGCTGCTCTTAATGTAGTAGCCTTCAGACTAGGTGCAAACACCTCATCATGGTCATTTGCTGTCTGATTGAACCCTTGTGCTACTAACCTGGCTTTATGGGTAACAGTCCCATCTACACCTGTCTTCAGTTTATATATCCATTTACATCCTATGGCATGTTTACCTGGTGGTAACTTAACATTTTTGTATACCTCCAGTCTTTTTAATGATTCCACTTCCTTATCCATTGCTTTCTGCCAAGCAGCCTGATCCTTAGCAGGATACATTTTCAGTTCACTATAATTACTTGGAACTGTATTCACTTGGCATACAATACTAGCCTGATATCTATCAGGTGATTGTGTTACATGGGTTGAACGTCTTGGTATTACAGGGCTTACTGGTGGACTCACCTGTGCCATCTGCTCCTGTTCTTCTATTTCTTCCTGTGCCTGTTCTACTACTTCCTCCTGTTCTTCCTCTTTAATGGCTATTTGTTGTTTACTGATATCATCTTTAGGGACTATTTGGGTGTCAATAATAATATCATTGCTGGATTCCTGTTCCAGTTTATCCCATCCAACATGCTCAAGAAATTTTGCACTAGCACTACAATAAACATGAGCTGTGCCTTGATCCCAGAATCTAATTGATCTATGGTTGGCCTCATAACCCACAAAAAATAACTTTTTAGTTCTATATTGCCCTTTCAGTCTTACTTGGAGGGAATATGCACCCATGCTGGAGCTCCAAATGTGAGTAAATAACTTAAATTTGGTTTTCCACCATGCCAACGAGTGAATGGCAATTCTCCAGTTGTTGTATTAACTACATTGTTCAAAACATGATTGCTACACATTATGGCTTCACCCCACAGTGTTTCAGGTAAACCTGAATCAGATAATATAGTGCGAGCCATGGCTTGTAATGTTTGCCCTCTTCGTTCTATAAACAAGTTATGTTGTGGTCTGTAAGGTGCAGAACATTTATGCTCAACACCAGCCAATTTCAGCATTGTTTGGAATCTTTTGTTAACAAATTCAGTCCCATTATCAGTAACCAAAGTAATTACTTTACTTTTCATTTTTCTCTCAGCAAACCTTAGCCAGTTAAAGAAACATTGGAATGTTTCTGTTGTGTTTTTCATAAGATAGCAGAAACCGTATTGTGAGTAATGGTCCATAATATTCAAAATATAACAGGCAGCTTCTAAACTTGGTTTCTTAGGACCAATTATGTCAGCAAACACAACCTCTAAAGGTTCTTTGGTCTTAAACCCATTGTTTGCAGGAGTAACCTTACTTTTCTCCTGACTACAAGCATTACAGTGTAAATACTTGCTACATAGTTTCAGTTTTACTCCCTCTGACAATTCAACAGTTTGTTTGAGCATTTTGAAATAGATGCCCTAAACATCTATGTAGTAAATGTATACATTCATCATGTGGCTTAACATTGTTATAAACTGAGTTAGCCATCTTCAACTGGTCATCATGTATAACAGATAAATCATTCTCTAATGTAGCAGTAACACTTTTACCCTCTTTCTCTATTATACAGTTATCTCCCCTAAAGGTTACTACATAACCAAGATTAACTAAAGCCCTTACTGATAGCAAATTAAATTTCAGTTTAGGTACATATAACATAGTTAAATGTTAGTTTATACAAGAACAATATGCAGTACCTTCACCTGATGCTTTCATCTTCCATCCATTTGCCAATGATACATGTTGTTTACTCGTGGACATCTTTATAAACTTCTTTTTATCTTTAGTAATGCATTGCGATGCTCCACTATCAACAACCCACAAATCATTGTTTACAGTTGAATTGCTAGACATAGCTAAACTAACATTCTTCTTAGCCTTCTGGTGTTTGCCAGTATTCTGTCCTTTTCTTTTCTTACAGAATTTAACTATATGTCCTCTAGCCCCACAAGAAAAACATTTCCTAACAGTATAGGCAGTTGAAGATAAATGCTCTTCTTGTGGTTGTTCCTTCCTCAGTTGGTTTCTGTCCATCCGTCTTCTTGCTTCTTCTAACAATCTTCCAGTTATGTCAGTCAACGTCAGTTTATCTCTTGGCAGGACTTCCAGTGAATATACGTAATCATCATAACTTTCATCCAATGAGGAAAGAATGATGTAAACTTGATGCAGTTCTGAAAATTTCAGTTCTTTTTCATGTAGCTCTTGAAAAGTTCTTTTCATGAAGTTTAAATGAGCTAACATATCTCCACCTTTCAGAAGATGTGCTCTAAACCGTTTACATGTAAGATGTATGTGTGCACCTACACTGTCACAAACATAAATCTTCTTCAAATTCTCCCAACACCTAGCAGCAGACTCTTCTCCACGAATATGGACTAGCTGCTGGTCACTCAGTGTTAGTCCAATTATACAAAGAGCTCGTTCATTGTTCTGGTTAAAGTCAGCAAGCTTCTTGGCATTGTCCTCATTAGCTGGATCCCAAGCATTTACATCCAGTGGGGCTTGAACTACATTCCATAAACCTCTGCACAGAAGTAGACTGCACTTTGTTGATGGTCAGGCTGGCTAAGAATTCTGGGAACTGGCCATAGAACAGGGAAAGCTATTTTAGACAAAGCATTCTCGGTGGAGACCATAATCAGAAGACATCATTTAACAGGCAAAATTTAAGTTTGAAGAAAATGCCCTAATAGATCAGGAAGTTGAAGTCAAGTTTGCTCTGCAAATAACTTTACATAGTTCTCCATGCAGTTAATTAACTGCACAATAGGCCTTTAATATTCTAAAATGTCCACAGAGTCTCCTAATTATTCTGTCTGTACATACTAAATTATGATAATGTGAGGTGTATTCATCAAGGGTGTTTTTTTTCTGGGAAGGACAAGAAGTGATTAATGAATTTCATTCAGTGGAGTGGAAGGAGGGGAAGACCATGTCCATGTTCTTGTCAACTCCTAGTCAAATTATCTTTTTAGCTGGTGACTTCCTTAGTTGCTGGGCACAAAAATACTTGGCTTATTCCCACCTCACATACATGCATCTTTTTAATTACCCTGTAGATGGTTCTTCCTAGGTCAGGACCAAACCCTTAATTAACATGCCCTTTTCCTTGTCTATGGTAAAGAAGTCACCATGGGTTGAGGTATCATCAGTATGCCAATGATACTCAACTGTATATATCCATTGTAGGTGACCCAAGTGATGCTGTCACTACTCTTTCATGGTGCTTGGAGAGTCTGGAGCCTGGATGAGGGAATAATAGTCTTTGGATGAAACCAAATGTATTTGGGTGCACAGAGCTTCAAGATCAAAGATTTTGATAGCTTTAGTTTTGGATGCGGTAGCACTATCCCATACAGTCACAATTTAAAATTTGGGGGGTCTCCTGCTCAAAGAGTATGTGGTAGTCATAGCCAGAAGACTCTTTCCACAGCTTTGGATTATGCACCAGTTGCAGTCTTTACTAGAACAGGAATCCCTGCGCTCAGTATTCAAGCCCTGGTAATCTCACCCTTGGACTACTGCAATGCACTCTGCATGGGGCTATACTTGAAGAGCATTTGGAAGCTTCAACTGGGGCAGAACACCATTCTTTGGGGTTCATGTTACGCCACTGTTCTATGAGCTGAACTAGCTGCCAGTGAGCTTCCAGGTATAACTCAAGATGTTGGTTATTATCCATAAGGACCTGTATGTCATGGGTCTAGATTACTTGAGGAACCTCTCATCCCTATGGGACAGGCCCACCCTACCCTTGCTGACAGAGAAAGTGTGCTGTGGATACTATAGCAGTAGCAATTTAGACTTATATGCCACCTATAGTGCTTTATTGCACTCTCTGGGTAACTCACAAAGTCAGTATTATTTGCATATTTTCCCCAAAATCTAAGTCCTCATTTTACTGATCTCAGAAGGATGGATCTGTCAGGATCAAACTCCAGGCTATCAGCAGAATTGTTTGTAATACTGCACTTAACCACTGTGCCCTCAAGGAATTCCAGATGGCCTGACCCTTTGGAACATTTACCCCCTGAGATGAAATTGGCTCCCACCCTTCTGGCCTTATGCAACATCCTGAAGACCTGGCTGTGCTAGTTGGCCTGCTGTCCCAAGGTAGGATCATCATGCTGGAGGTGGTTGATGGTCCAACAATAGATTAGCTGGACAGAAACAATCCAACATTTGGATTATTTAGGTCAAAATACAAATCATATAAAATTTGCCCAGCTGAAGCATATTTGGAAATGGACATCAACAATGGGAAGGATTAATGCTCCCCAGGAAAATGCATCCTTAGGTGGAGGTAATTCAATCCTTTAAATCCATTAAATCCATCGTTTATAAATGTAAAGCTTGCTGTTCTAAATTATCCATTACAATTTATGGCACTGTTACATAGTAGATTTGGGCTAAGATACTTGATTTGGCTACTCTCTAAATGTCACTAATTCACTGCAACTCGTTAATCATTCTGTTCCTAACCCCCTAACACCATTTAGCAAAACAGAAAACATTGTGCGTGGAGTAAAGTTATGTCAGTTCTTTGCCCCAAAGTAATCTTTCTGTATTTTCAGTGGAACTCAGACAATATAATCTAGTAATAAGATTCCGGGCCTGCAAAGCAATATTGCCAAATGTTTTGATTTCTCCATTAGATTGAATTGGTTAGAACTGATCAGTACTTTTATTTTAACACATGAATGAAGAAGTTTAAAAGGAAGCCTGGAATAAAAGATTGCCCCAAATACACTTTTTAATAGAGCTTCCTTGAGGAAAAATAGTGCAATTTATTCTTTTTTGATTATGTGTGCTTTATCAAACCCTTGGCAAATTTCTAGGTAATTGACTTTTTGTTCCTGTTTAAATACCAGAGGGTATAACATAACCTGAATTATGAAACAAAACATTACATTTTATTTTTGCATCAGGATATTTTAATGAGAGGAAGAAAAGGCTTATTTAGAATGGCAATAAATATGCAGAGTTCCACAGCTAAGACAAACATTTCAATAAATAACTTAATTGAACAGTGCATATTCAGTGATCGAAATCCGATTACTTTGTAACTTAATTTGTGTACTGCTTGACTGTTCTGCTGTTTCAAGCAATTTAACATTGTTGGCAGTACATGAAGATAGAATGTTAAACAGAAACTAGTGCACGGTGATTTTTTTTTTATTCATAGTAAGAATTCTAATAGTAATAACAATAGTAGTTGTTTTCAGCATGCCGTACTACATGTCATTATTTGAAAACTGTAAATAAGCTTAAGTATAGAGAATGGGGTCCAAGCTGAGATAGCAGACACATGTGTAGCTTTGAGTGTGCACGTGAAGCATTTGCACAAAACTATTTGGGGAATTTATTAATATGTATCTTTTTAAGATGGATACATTGCCTTTTTAGCAGAAACAGTACTATTGGCATCAAAGAGAGCATTAAATTTTGCAATGGTGGAGAGCTATAAGTCTTTAGAAAGAGGGGAAGCTGAAATAAGCACTCAGGACAACTATCAAGGTGAATGTGGACAATTGCAACATATCTATGCATCAGAAAGCAACCCAAGAATCAGGCAACAGCCACCCAGTATTTTATTTCTTAAGAGTGCCCATGAGGTTTATGTCTGAATCTCTGAATCCTTGTTAGAAATATAGGTTAGGCTTCAGGTTGCTGCTTTGAAGCAAGCAGCTTCTCTTCTCATTTGAAATAATTAAAAAAAACTAAAATGAGTAGGACAAGAAGCTTGGCACACATCAAGGCATAAACGATGGGTTACATCATTACTATATGTCATGGGCAAATTAAATATTAGAACAAAGTGGAGAAACTGTGGCTTTGCAGAAGGTGCCAATCAATCTACAATTCCCAGATTCCTCACTAGGCTGGTTGGAACTATTCAGAAGATCAAAAGTTCCCTACCTTTATAAAGAATTCCCATTTTCTGTTCTGTAATCCATGCCTTGCAAAGCTAGGTACCCAGTGCCTTGGTAGAGGCTGAGAGAATATGAGAGCTGTAAGATCCAGTTTCAAATCACTTCAGTGCTGAACAAAAAAAAATCTGCAAAAGCCTTTTACCTTGACATTCAACCTGTGTATGCTAACTAAAATCTCTGATCCCCCTTTGACTAGTTTGATGCTATGTGCTTTGCCACTCTGTTTCTATCTATACAAATAGAAGAACCTATTTGTATATGAACTTGGGCTGAATTTGCTTACAGTATATATGGCTGGGAAATTATGGAAGTTGAAATCTACGTATCTTAAAGTTCCTGGGTTACGCACTGAGACAAAGAGGAAAAGGGACTTCTAGAAGAAGGAAGAATTGACAAACATGGCCTCCATTCCTTTCCATCTGCAGGGGCCCTCACAGCATTTGCCTCACTTCCATGAATGGGATAACTTATTGTACACACAACATAAAATAATATAAAACAGTGATTCACATTTATTCCTACTGCTCCAATGTCTTTTTAAGTATCCATTTTATTTTGTTAGATTTTGAATATAAATTATACCTTGCAGCAAGTCTTCCACTCAATACTTTACAAGATTCCTTAAACTGTGTAAAATATATGAATGTGAGATGAACGTAGTCCATTTTTAATTAACTTTCCCATTATTCTATTAAAATGTTTTCACACAGGATCCATCAGAATGCTTTATCCCACATATTTTATCTATTTTATTAGAATTTTTTTATCCCGTTATTACTTTATAAGTCACTCAAGGCAACAAATATGCATAATAGTCCTTCCTTCTTCTATTTTCTCCACAACAATAATCCTGTGAGGTAGATTGGGCTGAGAAGTGACTAGAAATTCCAGTCTGTTGGTTTCTAGGCCAGCACTTAATCACCATACCAAACTGACTATATGAGTAGCTAGTGAGTTAATAGTGAATTATGCAAACCCAAGAACTGTAGGGGAGAAATGCATGAGATTTTCTACCCTTAGTTTATCTGAGCGTGAAAATGACCTGAAATGTTTTATTTATTTATTAATAAGAGTTATATAGTCACCCCTTCAGCACATAACTCAGGTCAGAATAAATCATCCAAAATGACAATTATGAGCATATAAAAATGATGTAATCTACCAGTGGTTAAAAATATATATATATA